>CM065300.1:56216739-56521739 GCA_032871835.1 Dipteronia dyeriana | reverse complement strand
GTGACTAATGTGCTAGTTTTGTTTTCACTCACTTTAGTTGTATGTATATAGCATTTTATCACACAAGAAAAATGGGAAGAACTAAGCTTACCGGAAGTGGAAATCAATTGAATCCCGTTGTGAAAGCCAAGTCTACCTCAAAAGGATTCAAAGCTTCAAGGATAAAAGATTTAGGGATCTTTGGAACAAAAAAGATATTTCAAGAGAGAGGTATTGACTTTGGTAAGTGTAGAGATTCTTATGTTCTTAAGTGCTTAAAGGATAGAAAATGGGAATCTTGGGTGAGCATGTTAGGAGTTGTAAATGATACTCTTGTTAGAGAGTTTTATCATAAATATAAGGAAAGTGCCACCTTGTAAGATGCTTTGATGGAAATTAGGGGTATTGCTTTTAGAGTTAACCCGGAGAACATTAACAAGTTTCTTGGGCTATCTAATGATATAGATTCAGATTTTCTAGATCTGGATGTTATTGAGAATCTAAATATCATGGGTAAAACTCTTTGTGACAATGCTTTCTTTGAGTGGAAAAATTGGGCATACATTATTCAATATGAGTTAACTAAGGCTAGCGTATTTTGGCATCTATTCATTTGTACTAACATTATTGGATCTTCGAATTCAACCGAGTTGAATAAGGACAAGATCAAAATAGTGTATGCCTTGGTAACTAATCAACCGATAAACCTTGGAGATCTTCTTATGTACTACATTGATAGTGCGGCTTTCTCTACTAGAGGTGATAAAAAGCTTGCATTGTCGGTGTTCATTACTTCATTATGTTTAGCTTGTGGGATTATGAGTAGAGAAGATGATGTGTTAGTTCAACCCATGGAAAAGTATTGTGATAAATGTGTGTCATACATGTCTTATAAGAATAAAGGTAAGACTTGTGACACTTTTGGACTATTTAGTAGTTCTCAAGTTGATAGTCATGTGATTAGCACAAGTATTCTTTTGGATTGGGTTATACAATTGAAGGAGAAGGTTGATGAACTTAGTGCAATAGTTGTTCAACAAGATGCTAAGATTAAAGAGTTTGATGAGTGCATTGCTTCAAGCTCAAGACCACCACTCAAGCATTATGTTAGATCGACTACTCGTACGACTTTATTTGGTGGAACAAGTGGCTAGTATTTGAGCTTTGAGGTACATTTCTTAACCTTTTGGCATCATTTCATGTCAAAAAAGGGGAGAAAGAGTATATGCTAGTTGCTTAGTTTCTTTCTATGTTGTTTTTGTGAACTTTTGAACTTAATGGCATGTTATAATTAGTTTGAAGATTAGGTTAAGAATTCTTGTGATTTGGCATGTATTGAGGGGAAGATACATGTATTTGTGGACTTTAGTTGTATATTCTTATCCATATTATATGTTACCATTTGTTGTTTTTCTCTTGTATATGCATTGTGCTTTGAGATGATTTGTAGGTTGCTTCAAGAGAAGATCAAGATGAAGTTCAAGAATTGATGAAGATTAGTTATAGGAATCTCACTCATTGTAATGTGAGGGAGTGATTTTGTGACCTATCTTCATTTTTATATTTGTAGTAAATGTATAGGTGTTTTGACATGGAATTTTGCCAAAGGAGGAGATTGTTAGGTTTTAGATTATGTTGGCATTAATTCCATATCAAAATGATGTTTACTTGTAAAGTTTAGTTGTCTAGGATTCATGATGATTCAAGCCTCAAAGAAGGAATAATAACTAGTTAAAGCAAGTACAAAGTCTTTAAAGAGAAAGGATGTTATATGGTTCTACAAATGTATATTAAGACCTTATCTTTCTCTTACAAGGCTTAAGGCATAAACACAATTCATACATTTGTGTCCATGCATAGTTGTGCACCATTAAAGGCACACACACACACACAATTCACACATTTGTGTCCCTGCATAGTTGTGCACCATTAAAGGCACACACACACAAATCATACATATGTGTCCCTGTATCGTTGTGCCCATTTATAACACATTCACACACTTGAAGATGAATGCTCATGCATTGGTATGAAAATAACATGTTTGGAAAATGCATGATTGGATACTATCTCTATGTAGTTTGCATTCTAGTGTGAATTGTGTTTGTATGTGTATTTGTTTGTGTAACAAGGATATTGAACTTGATTTTAGTGTTAAAACATTCTTGATTGAGTTCCGGTCATTTCAGTTACTCATACTATTGATTTCGAGTTCTAAGTCAAAAGATACTACACTTTCAACTCATGTTATGTACATGTCTTCGTATTCATATATCGAGTCGAATTATTATTTTCTTGGTTGAGTATCTTATATGTCCATGTCCGTGAGAGAGTTATATGTCCATGTCCGTGAGAGAGTCATAAGGGATAGAAAGAATAGAACGATTGCATTATCCCAAGCTTTATACATAGATAAAATCTTGTCTAGGTTTTCCATGCAAGATTCCAAGAAAGATATGTTACCTTTCGGGCATGGAATCAAACTTCTAAGGAACAAGTTCCTAAGAATGAGCATGAAGAGCAATTCATGAGTAGGGTTCCATACGCATTGGTAGTTGGAAGTCTCATGTATGCAATGCTCTGCACTAGACCAGATATTTGTTTTGCTGTAGGCATAGTTAGCAGGTTTCAATCGAAACCTGGTCCTGATCACTGGACGGCAAGCAAGCATATTTTCAAATATCTTAGGAGAACGAGAGATTATATGCTTGTATACTCTGAAGGGGATTTAATTCCCGTTGGGTATACAGATTCTGATATTCAGTCAGATTCTGACTCTAGGAGATCAACATCAAGATCTGTGTTTACTATTGGAGGAGGGACAATCATATGGAGGAGTATCAAGCAATCTTGTATTGCTGATTCTACCATGGAAGCCGAGTATGTTGCCGTATGCGAGGCTGCTAAAGAGGCTGTCTGGCTCCGCCAATTCTTGATTGACTTGAAAGTGGTTCCTGATACGAATAAGCAGATCACTATCTACTGTGACAATAGTGGAGCAGTGGCTAATTCGAGAGAACCAAGAAGTCATAAGAGAGGGAAACACATTGAAAGAAAGTATCACCTTCTAAGAGAAATTGTGCATATGGGTGACGTGACGATTACCAAGATCGCGTCAGCAGAAAATCTAGCGGATCCTTTTACAAAGGCTCTTCCTTAAAAGAGTTTTGATAGGCATCTAGATAACATGGGGATGAGAGATATGACACATTTGCTATAGAGCAAGTGAGAGATTGTTAGGATTATGCTCTATAGCAAGAGTGTATTATTGTAATTAACAATCTTTTCATATGAATAAAGTGATTTCTAGCTTAACAAATCTTATAGCATTTATAGTTTAATTATTATAATTGTCAAAAGTAAATAATCATAAGGTCAAAAGACTAAGAGAAAAGAAGAATTGTTCATACATCTAGATATGTATGAGGTAGACACAATTCTTTAGTTAGTCTTGAATAATGTTCACAACTTAAGATAAAAGGTTGGGCGCCTTTATCTTGTCAAATTTGTAGATTCTTTTGATACCATTTGAGTGGGATCAAATGTGTTATGATGAGTCTAAAATCATCAAAGTGTGGTGTCTTTGGGCAAAAGAATCTAGTGCACTGGGTGCATTGAATAGGATCACAATGAAATACTTTATCTAGAACCGTCAACGGATAAAAGTTTTCATTCGAAGACAATCGGAGAGTCTATCTCAATCCTAAGATAAATGATGGACTTATGGTTGCAAGTGTTATCATTTAAGCTATCAATGAGTACGATTATATAGCATAGTCTATCCTCGATAGTTTGGTTTTATTCATTTGTTAATCGATAGAGGACTTCATTTATAGATATGGACATCGTGGCTCCATTTATTGAATGAGAGTATAATACCATCATATGGATGTTTTGAGATATTGGATATTAAATCTTAATGTTAAGTTTTCAATAGTGTCTATTGAAACATGGCTTCTGGACAAGTCAAAATATCCAAGTTCAAAATGTGGTAATATGAGTAAATATGGTAACTTGGAGAGCTATAGACGGTCTATGAGCTCTTGGCGATTACTGGTATTCTTCACGAGGATACATTTTCTCCACTAAGGTTGTCTAGGGTATGAATGAGTAACATCAACTTATTCTATCTTTATTTAAGAGTTCAATTTTAGTTCTTTAGTGGAATGAACTAAAATTAAATAGATTGGACCTAAGCGAATCATTTGTTGATTGTGATTGGGTTGTGTCTATTGGAGCTTAAATTTAGATAGCCCGCCAAGATCCCCAATCCACACGAACTTGCATGGATCACTTGATATATTCTACTGGACCAATTTAGGGGTCCATCTAGAATTGTAATAAGGCATGTGAACTTGTTTCTTTTTGTAAGAATAGGTCTAGTTAATATGTGGATTTTTTATTAAGGTCCAATGGATTTAATAAAATGAGAAAAATAATATATGGCCTTTATACTAGGTATGAACGGCAATGGCTATGGATAATAGCTTTAATATATTATTTTTATTTTATTATTATTTAATTAAATGGAAATTAATTAATTTGTTGATTAATTAATTTTTTAATTAAAAGTCAAAATCTTTTCCTATTAGGAGATGGTCTCCTAAAACTATACTATTGTTGGTAGTATAGTTAATGTTAAAGACTATATTTGATAAGTAGATAAATAAAAGGAGTTATTTATCTAATCAAATTAGGAAGTCTTTAATATGGTTACAAACACACTATTGAGTAGGATTAGGAGTCTTGGTGTAGGAAATAATTCTTTTTGGAAAAGAATTCTTGGTCACCAAGTAAAACTACTTAGTGGTAGAATTCTTATTTGAAAAGGATTCATAACCACCAAGTTAATCTACCTAAAGATAGGATTCTTGTCCATCAAGTAATCTTTCTTAGGTAAGATTAAACACTCCTAAACTACATCAAAGAAGGGAATTTCGTTCATCACATGTATTATATAGGATAGGATAGATTTCTTTTTAGATAAGGATTCTAACTACCAAATAAATCCACCTAAGGAAATGATTCTTGTCAACCAAGTGAATCCTTCTTAGGAAAGGATTTATTAACCTATATATATGTGGATGATGAATTCGGCCAGCCCTAAGGTATTAGAGAGGAATTTCGGCCAAGCTTTATTTGAGAAAGAAAAAGTTTCGGCCATCATAGGAATTTTGAGGGAGAAAAATCTGTTTTTACTCTAGACAAAATTCGATCATCTCTAAACAATAGTGTGTGAATTCGGCTAAGTAGAGAAAAAAAGGGGAACGTTTTTTGTATTCGATAGTATACTAATATCCTTTACATCAAAAGGGTTTTATGTACAACATCGAATCAAGGTTCACGCGAATTACAATCAAATTGATTGATAATTCACAAGTGACCGAACATTCTTGGATTTTTCTCTTGGAGGATATTTGTAACTAACAAAGAAAAGTTATTTGCTTTGTCTCCATCCTCAGAAATACAATTTAAAGAAAGGGAACCCACACTCCTAGGTGATTCACGTTCGTGATTGGATTGGAAGATCTTACGGAATCAATTCGGCGCTTGTTCAATCGTCACGCGAAAAAGTACGATACTTTTATATACATCAATTAATCTAGGGTTAAGGTTCTCGTTGCATAAAAGGGATTTTTTTTTACGCAAACCCTAATATCTTTTTTTCTCACGCTTCCGTTGCGTTTCTAAACCGTTTTTCCCTATAACTACCCTTTACATTGACCAGAGAGCTCCAACGGCCTTTGATCTGAGCCAAATTCAGGGATGGGACTGAGACCATATTTTGGCGACAATGGCAAATATGAAGGCCAAAGTTGCAGAGGCACTCATCTCTGATTTGACCCCGATTGACGACTTAGTAAGCAGTAAAATGACTTTTCCAAGGGCGAGGCAGCTAAGGAGGCAGACCCGGGCGGGGAGGATATTAAAGTTGAAGTTAACCCATGCGAGATTGAGCAGGGGGTGGCCGCACCGGAGTAGGGAGCACCAGAGGGAGGTAGATCAGAGTACGCATCCGTTGGGGTGGATATTCAGGAGGACCAAGACTCAAACTAAGACCAGTAGATCCCATTCGTTTCAGCATCGTCCTTAAAGTAATCTCGTTCATTTGCTATTTTTTTTTTGTGCTCATTTGGGGGGCTAGTCCAGCTTGGGCCTTAGCCTCCATGATCTATAAACTTGAACTGGCGTTCTTACGCCTTTATTGCTTGAATGCCTTATTATTACTTTTTTGGTGGGCTAGGCCGCTTGTGCCTTAGTCCCAATTGTATGTAACCCAGAACTGGCGTTTTTACGCCATGATTTCCTTAATTTACTTATTTGACTCTGAGGGACCAGGCCAGCCGAGTCTTGGTCACTTAGATTTGCACTTTACCAATCTTGCTTCTATTGAATTTAGCTTATCGTTAACGAGCAAAAAATTTATCCTTGCCTTGTCTTGCATCCTTTAATTGTTGAAACCAGGGCTATTTGAGATAGGGGTCGTCCCCTTTAAGGGCCATAATTTGGTTCCGGGTATTTTGCACTTAGCTTTTTAGGACTCTTGATTGTGTGCTGATTGCGAGTAAGCACTTAGTCCCCCCTTAGCATCGTAGCTACTTCTTAGAGTGAGTCTAGTACCAATCCAAGGCATCGAGCATTCCTGCACCAGGAATCCCGATTAGGTGATGATCACGATAGGCAACTAAGGCCACTTTAGCACCATAATCACTTATTAGAGGGGGTCTAGTCCTCATCCAAGGCATCGGGCATTACTGCATCAGGAATCCTGGTTAGGCGATGATCATGGTATGCAACTAAGGCCACTTTAGCACCACAATCACATCTTGGAGAGGGTCTAGTCCCAGTCCAATGCATTGAGCCTTTTTGCACCAGGAATTACGGTTTGACGATGATCATGGTAGGCAACTAGGGCCACTTTAGCACCACAATCACTTCTTGAAAAGGGTATAGTCCCAGTCCAATGCATCGGGCCTTCTTGTACCAGAAATCCCGGTTAGGTGATAATCATCGTAGGAAACTAAGGCTACTTTAACACCATAATCACTTCTTAGAGGGGCTTTAGTCCCAATCCAAGGCATTGGGTCTTCTTGCACCAGGAATCCCGTTTAGGCGATGATCATGGTAGGCAACTAAGGTCGCTTTAGCACCACAATCACTTCTTGAAGAGGGTCTAGTCCCAGTCCAAGGCATTGGGCCTTCCTGCATCAGGAACCTTGATTAGGTGATGATTATAGTAGTAAATTAAGGTCACGTTAGCACCACAATCACTTCTTGAAGGGGGTATAGTTCCAGTTCAAGGCATTAGGCATTCTTGCACCAGGAATCCCGGTTAGACGATGATAATTGTAGGCAACTAGGGTCACTTTAGCACCATAATCTCTGCTTGGAGGGGGTTTAGTCCCAGTACAAGGCATTCGATCTTCATGCACCAGGAACCTCGATTAGGCGATGATCATGGAAGTCAATTAAGGTCATTTTAGCACCACAATCACTTCTTGGAGGGGGTCTAGTCCCAGTTCAAGACATTGGGCATTTTTGCACCAAGAATCCTGGTTAGATGATGATCATGGTAAGCAACTAGGGTCACTTTAGCACCATAATCACTTATTGGAGAGGGTCTAACCTTATCCAAGGCATCGGGCCTTCCTGCACTAGAAATCCTGATTAGGCGACCCATGCAGATGAAAGAAATTCTCTTGAACAAACTTTATCTTTTCATTAATAATGGACAAAAAAGTCTTCAGGGAGTACATCTTTGGGCTTCTTCGCCCAATTGTACAAGAACTACCTCGGCTCTCAAGAGCCCGTCCCCGTCTTTTAAAAAAGAGAAAGAGGTTCTGGATTCCCCTAATAGGTATTTGAGCCGTGACCTTGGGTTAGTCAGCTGGGCCGCGGTCTGTTTGGATTTTTCCTAGGGAGCCTGTTTTACTAAGGGCTTTCCCCTTCACGGGTAAAATCACTTCAAATTGTCCGTGTTCCAGGTGTGGTCCACAGGGTTGCCAGTCATGTCTTCAAGTTTATATGCCCCCGCTTTAACCACAGCTTTGAGCAGGTATGGTCCTTCCCAGTTGGGAGCCAACTCCCCATCGGACTGGCACCGGGTGTTCTGGGTCACTTTTTTTAGGACCATATCACCCTCTTTAAAGCGTCTGTCTTTTACCCGTTTGTTGAAGCATCGAGCAATCTTCTGCTGGTAAGCGGCGGTCCTTTCCGTGGATTTTGATCGGTTATTATATATATATATATATATATATATATATATGTGTGTGTGTGTGTTTTAGATCCCCATTCCTCCAATAGATTGCTTGTTTCTCTAGTTATTTAGGGGTTTTAACTTGTGTGTTTGAGAATTTTCAGGTTGTTGGATCTGGGTGAGGTGTTTGGAGAATTTTAGAAGAAAAGGGGAATTATTGAGGATTTGAGGGACTTATCTGTAATTTCTCATGACTACTGTCAAGACCGCTGTGAATTATCACAACGATGCGACAACGACAAGAGGACATGCGTTGATCGTTGTAAGACCGCTCCAACACTGTTGTATCCCTCACAGCGGCATCAAGGTTTTTTGTCAAACAAGGTCACCAGCTGTTAGGACCGATGTGCCACTTACAGTGATGGTCATAGCTGTCGAATAGTTTCATGCCAAAGAAGGTTTTCTGACTTCGTTCAAATTGGTGTTCATATAAATACATCATGATCTTAGGGTTTGATGGGATCAGACAATACACACATCTTACGGACCACTTCTCCGTACCTTTTCACCTCACAACACAATTCTTTCAACCATCTTGCACATCCTAAGATTCAAAGACTAAAAAGATTTCAACATTGAAGATTTGAAGAATCCGTTTGAGGCCTCAATGAGTTTTATCTTTTCTGTCTCTTGTCTTTCTATTTTCATGATGTGTAACTATTTCCATAACTAGGGAATCAATGTTAACCTTTTGTGAATGTTCATGTTTGGATTAATATTATTTCATCAATTCAACTCTTGATTTATTCATTATGCTTAATTGCTTAATCTTCATTAGTTTTAATATTTATTCACACCATAGTCCAAGGGTGGATGATTATTTGGCATGATTTTAGGGTTAAGATAATCTGAGAATTAGGGTTGGAGAATAAACCAAACCTAACCTTGATTAATGCTTTTTTGAATGAATGAATTTTATCTTTAGCATAGGCCAAGCAAAGTATAGAATTTGGTTCTTACTTCTTGCGCGTGACATGTTTTCGATCGTTGTTCAAACCATAAACCAAAGGTGAATAGTGATTGGGAGTACGTGACTCATCCCACGATCATACTGTAATAGTCATATTAAAGATAAAGAATGAACCCTTGAATTGATTGAATTTTGTTTACAAATTAATTCCATACATTGAGTGATCATAATTGGAGATCCTTGATGACCTAGTGCTTTCTTTCCTTTGATCACAACCAATTCTTCTTAACTGCTTTCTTTAGTTTAATTTAATTTAGCTTTTTGTTTAAATCAATCATCATCAATTTCTGGTTACTTTAATTTAGCTTTAATTAAAATTAGTTTTTAATCAATAAATCTCTTTTTCCTCGTGGGAACGATCCTTACTTGTTGTTGTACTTATCTTCACGATTCGTGCACTTGCGAGTATTGTTTTATAGCTACGGTTTTATTCCCATCAAGTTCTTGGAGCCGCTACTGGGGATTAGTTGAATTTATCGGTTAATTCTAGCTTTAGTTTTAGCCAATAGATTTAGTTACTTCGGTAGTCAAGTCATTATTTTCTAGATTTTTAGATTTTTAGATTTAGTTTTTATTTTCTCTACATTTCATAGTTTATTATATGTCTGTCTTTTGTTACATGTTTCAACGGTGAATGCAAGGTAGAAGATCACTGCAAGGAGAATTACTACCGTTGAACGACAACATTGATTGTATTGGACAAAAAGCAATGGCAGATGATGGAAATCTCAACATCTAACAGGTTTTAGATCCACTAGTTATACCTATCAAAACCATGAAGGATTACAGCAGGTATATTGTCTATAATCATCCTTTGTGCATTGCACAAGATGAGGTAGCAAGAAATTATGCACTGAAAAGTTTTCACTACAATATACTGCCCGTTTTCCATGGGCTACTGAATGAAGATGTGCTCAAATTCCTAAGAGAATTCTATACAACATTTCAGGCTTTTCCAAACTGTAGAGTGACAAAAAACCAGTTGCGTATGTGGTGTATTCCACATGCTCTAAAGGAAAGGGCGAAGACATGGCTGTTGACTTTACCCCCAGCTTCACTGACAACATGGGAGGAGGTCGTAGAGAAGCTTACTGACAAGTTCTATTCTCCCTAGAAAACAAGTGAGATCAGGTCTAAGATTACTAATTTCTTCCAAAGGGCAAAGAGATATTCTATGATGCTTGGGAGCATTACAATATGCTTCTTTTTTATTCTCCTCAACACGGATATCAAATTCACCAACTTTGTCAATGGTTCTGTGGTGGACTAAATGACGTCTCAATAATTTTGGTGAATAATGCATGTCGAGGATCCATGACTGACAAGACTCTGGAAGAGTTGCAATCGATCTTGGAAAAACTTGCCAAAAACTCTCGAGAGAAGAGTTCTAGGAGAAGGAAGGGAATGTACGAAGTAGATGCTAATTTCGGGAACTCATTGCAAATGTCACAAATGCAAAAGTCTATCGAGCTACTTGTCAATGAGGTGGGACAACTGAGAGAAACAAGACGCTGGGGATATTAGCAACCGGGGTATGGTATGGAAGCATGTCAAGCAAGAGGTCCTGGACCTAATGATGAGGAAGAAATGCAAGCCGTGAATAATTTCTATCTTAGACCATAGAATGATATTTTTTTCAAATACTTACAATCTGGGGTGGATAAATCATTCAAACTTCTCTTGGACTAACAATCAAAGCATCGGGAACCAATGGGGAAACAACAACAATTATGGTCAGAGACAGTACAACTCCGGTGCTCAGCAGAATCCTGTATCTCAACCCACGAACCTGTCATTGGAAGACACAATGAAACAATTTATACAAAGTATGGACCAGAGAATGAATCAGCAAGAAAAAAAATTTCAAGACTCCCAACAAGATCATCTTGTGAGATTTCAAAACATTGATGCTTCATTAAGGAAGATGGAAACGCAAATCGAGCAACTGGCTGAAGCTAAGCAAATGAGTGAACAAGGAAAATTTCTAAGCCATACTGAGTAAGAAAAGTCCATCACAGTTCTAAGGAATGATAAGGATTTAAATGATGATAAACTTGCTGAACTTTTTAATACTTCAATTAATGTTTTAGGTTCCTCCAAGAAGAACAGTGGATCAGGAGAAGATGAAGAGTGTATATTGGAAAAGTCCAAGGATACATCTAAGATTCATAAGTCTATGAATCCTTAAATTCCCCATGTTCTTTTTCCATCTAGAGTTCAGAGGAACAAGCTCAATCAATCATTTAAGGAGATCTATAACATCCTGTCAAATGACAATGTCAGTTTGCAAACTATGGAGGAGATTCATAATATCACAGTCTTTGCAAAGTATTTCAAGAAGCTCAATTCAAGTAATAGGAAGACTGATTCCTAGGAGAAGGTACTGATTCCAGATGAAATAAGTCTAGTACTCCAAAAGAAGTTGCCCTAAAAACTCAAGGATCCTGGAAGTTTCAATATCACCATCATAGTGGGACAAACAAGAAAGGAGAGAGCCACACTAGATTTAGGGCAAGCATTAATTTAATGCCTTATGCTGTATACAAAGAGATGGGGTTGGGTGATCTTAAACTATGCAGCTTTCACTTGTTGATCGATCTGTTAGGTATCCTCGTGGAATTGTTGAAGATGTTCTAGTCTAGGTTGGCAAGCTCATTATTCTTGTAGATTTTATCATATTGGATATGGAAGAATAAGGAACTAGTGCGATTGACTTACTGATTTGCTCGGAAGACCGTTCATGTCAACCGGAAAGGCTATCATAGATGTTCATATTGGCAAGGTCTCCATTGAGGCAATTAATGTAGATGTTTTTGAATCCTTGAAACATCAGGTAAGTGTTTTTGAGTGTTTCAATATGGAAGTAGTAGATCCGAGAGTTTCTCCAAAATAGATTCCCACTCTAAAAATAGACAAGATCTTACCTATCCAACATGATCGCTCAAGTTATGAGAATATGATTGAGCAGCTTAAAGAAGATAAATAAATGGTTGTCGCTCTCAATTCTGACCTACCTCGTTAAGAAAATGTACAAAGATTTCCCAAGAAGTTAAAGAGCTCAAAGAATAGTATGCTCAACGAATGAGGCTAATGAAGGCTGAAATTGAACAAAGGGATAAAGCCTTTGAGATCATGAAGATTAAGGAGCAAGAATATACTACAAAGCTTGCAAATGCGGAGCAAGAGATCGAATCATAGGATATAGAAGAAAAGAAGCAATTGGAAAATGTCAAGATCAATGAAGTAAAAAATGATGAGTCGAGTGATTCCATCACCTAAATGAAGAGCCAATTCCGAAAAGAAGAAGATTAAACAGAAGCAAGCAAGCTTGACCACTGAAAAATAGCCACCAGAGAGGTAACTTTCATAGATTTATTCCAGTTTGTCATTTTTGTAACAGGAAGGGTCACATTCGAACAAGATGCTATGAATATATCAAACAATATAAACAAAGGAGAATGAATCAAACGAATGTGAAGAAAGTATGGATCCAAAAAGATGAGCTCAGAAAAGTTGAGAAATGTGGAATTGTTAGGTTGAAGAAAATTGATGCTGAATATGTGATTATTACTTCACCATCAGAGCTGTAGTTCTCTCATACATCTTGTATAGACGTTAAATATAGCATTTGGTGGGAGGCAACCCACCCGGGTATTTAGCTTTCCTCTTATTTTATTTTTATTTTGAAGTTATTTTATTTTCATGCTCCTAACTTAAAACCAGGTTTGGGGGTGATTTCTCTTTTAATTAATTTAGTAAATAATAAAAATGCAGGACCGCTGTAAGAGCTATATCGGTGAGACAACAGAAAACCACTAGAATGACACCGTTGTGAGACTGCTCCCATAATTCACAACGGCGAGACTACAGTCACCCACTGACTTCGACCACTGTCTGTTGCACTCCCCTAACTCAAAGCAATTATCCCAATGGTTTTAACTGGGTAAAAGAATTGTATGAGCGCTGTCACACCGCTGTATCCCTCACAACAGTCCATTCAAGTAAAACGGTGCGTTTTGCACTAAAAGTAAGCCAACTTGTGAGACCGTTGTCACACCGTTGTATCCCTTACAACAGTCATGACAGCGATTGGTTATATATATGTATATATATATATCAGTCTCGTTTCAACGCCCATTCACTCCAGGTTTGCTCTCTCTCTTTTAAAAAATTTCTTCCCTCTTTCTTCAATTCACTCAACCAAGAATCTAAGGTATGAATTTTCAATCTCTTTACTGAAATTCTTTTTCATTATTTCACTAGGATGCATGAAATCCCTTTCCTTATTCCCTTTAATTTATTTCAATTTCTTTTCTAGGGTTCATGAACTTGAATTGGGAATTTTCGGATTTGGGAGTTAAATTTGCTTGCATGCCCATTGTTCTTCTTTGTTTGTGCTATGAGTGTGTTTCTAAGTTGAATTCCAGTACGATTTTCATTATATACCACTTAATTTGAAAGATTGATTTTCTAGGGTTTATATGTTCTTGATTTCGGGATTTTTGAAATTGGAGTGAGATTTTCAATTGCATATTATTATTGCCCCATTATCTATACTAGATTTTAGTTGGAATGGGAATTTTGCTTATGTAAGTGTGCTCAATATGGTATGTGGATGTATTTTTGAAGATTTATGCAATTGAGTGTTCATATTTTGTTAAATATATACTTTTGGCTAGAAATATGTGCAAATATAATCTATGGGTTTGACAATTTGCTGCCATAATTTTATTTAAATTCTTCCTAACTTGAGTTTTATCTTGTTTGTGTTTATTTGTGTATTTCCAGACGGTGCGGACAGCTATCCGGGGTCGTGTTGATTCTCAAGGTTTGAACAGGAGGTAAGATAAAAGGCTAGTTGAACAAACTTTTGTAGATCATCCGAATTTTAGGAAACAGTTGAGAGATTCGGCAGGGCTGAATTTTATACTGGAGAGAGGGATTGATTTGGTAGAGCTCAGTGATACCATAATTCCGGAAGTAGTCACTTCCAGGCTATGGACACAATATGTTCAGCAGCCCTGACGTGCCAACATTAGTATAGGGGCATTCTACGCCAACATGGTTCAGGACCAATTTAGTCATGGTACGAGAAGTACCTGTAGTGATCTCCATTGAAAAGATTGTAGGAAAAAACACACAGCCAAAGCAAAAAATTTGATTGGTATATTTCAAAAAAAATTCCTTTAAAAGAATGGACCTTAACCCTTGATTAATTAACATATAATAAAAGTATCATACCTTTTTGTCATGACGATTGAATTTGTGTCGAATTAAATCCATAAGATCTTCCAATCCAATCAAAAACGTGAATCACCTAAGAGTGTGAGCTCTCTTTCTTTGAATTGTATACCTGAGGATGGACAAACAAACAAAATCTTATTCTTTTGTCAGTCATAATAATCCTCCTAGAGAAAACCGAAGAACGTTTGGTCACTTGTGAATTATCAATATATTGATTGAAACTCGCATGACCGATTTGTGCACAAAGCCTTTTGATGTAAAAGCTATTAATGCACTATCGAAAACAAAAACGTTCAATTCTTTTCTCTATGCTTGACCGAATTCTCACAGACCTATCTTTAGAGTTGGATGATTTTTTCTAAAGCAAGAACTGATTTTCTTCTCTTCAAATTCTAGCGTTTGGCCGAATTCTCTAATAAGACTTTTGTCTTGATTGAATTCTCTCTCCAAAAATTACTAGCCTTGGCTGAATTCTTCATAGTGATATATATGGGTAGCCAAATCCTCTTACAAGGAGGATTTGTGTGTTGGCCAAGAAACCTCACCCAAAGAAGAATTATTTTCTACACCAAGACTCCTATTCCAACTCATTAGTGTATTTATCCGATAATTAATTATTGAATATAAATTAAATTATGACTTTATCAAAAACTTCCTAATTTGACCAATTGTCAATTAGAGTTTTGACATATATCAAATACTTCATAATTTGATAAGATAAATAAATTCATTTTATTTATCTACTTATCAAATCAAATCTTTGATACTTATTATATTACCAACAATAGGATAACACTAGGAGACTTTCTCTTACTAGGAAAAAGATTTTGACTTTTAATTAATTAATTAATTAAATAAATAATAAATTAATTAATTTATATTTAATTAAATAATAAAATAAAAAACAATATGTTAGACTATTATATTAGCCCTTACAGCCCTAGCCATATATAATGGCCATACATTGTTTTTCTATTTTATTAAATCCATTGGATTCTAATAAAAAATCCATACGTGAACTAGACTCATTCTTACTAAAAAAGAAACAAGTCCACATGCCTTAAATTAATACATTAATATAATTTGAATAGCCCATTAAATTAAAATGTGCAAATTATATTTTTAATGTAATAATGGAATGCTAATCGCACCCCATTAGATCCGCCCAAAGATTCCCACGTCCTTGGCCACCCATTCCAAGTATTTTGAAGAGTTCGCGTTTGTATTGATCACACATGACCGCACATCTCCAAAACTTTTGGATTCTGAAATCCAAAAACAACTATAAATGGACCCAAAAATTTGTCCGGTAGAATATATCAAGTTAGGAATCTTGGCGGACTATCTAAATTTAAACTCCAATAAACATAACCTAATCACAATCAACAAATGATTCACTTAGGTCCGATCTATTAATTTTAGTTCATTCCATTAAAAAACTAAAATTGAACTCTTAAATAAAGATAGAATAAGTTAATGTTCCTCATTCGTACCCTAGGCAATCTTAATGGAGATAGTGTATCCTCATGAAGAATGCTAGTAATCAACAAGAGCTCATAGGCCGCCTATAGCTCTCCTAGTTACCATATTTTCTCATATGACCACATTTTGAACTTGGATATTTTGACTTGTCCAGAATATATATTTCAATAGATACTATTGAAAACTTAAAGATTTAATATCCAATACCTTAAAATATCTGTAAGTCACTTGCTTAACCTTGTTTGAAGAGTTTTCAGTGTACACACACACTCTCATGCATGTTTTGATCATCTTGCATGCTTGCTTATATGTCAATTTGTGTGTCTTTTTGCCATAACTCTTGCTTGGGTGTTTGATGCATTTAGCTTTCCCATAGGAGAGGATTTTCCTCTTGACTGCGGTTGGGACAGCTCCCGGTGCATTGTCTCTCCGCCGCGGTATGCACAACGGTGTTCTCCAGTCGTTACACGCTGCTTCTACCGTGACCTGTGCACGTTGCATGCACAACGATCTCCCAAGCGGAGGTTTCCAGGTGTGTACTGCGGTCTAGACCGCTTTTGGTACAATGCCTAACCAGCGACCTAGGCAGCAGTAATGTCCAACCGTGCCATGCTGCATGGACCGCAGTCTGGACACTTGCCTAGGTCGCGGAAAGTACAGCGATCATGACTGGAATTAGTTGCCCTTTGTCCAAAACGATGCAGTTTCGTGTAGAGTACAATATATATATGTTCTCTTCTCTTCTCTTTGGCTTAGGGAGTCCAAGAAACCATTTTTATTGTCCAAGCTTTTCTTTGAAAGAGAAATTGACTCTAATAGAGAGAGAGCTGCCAAGAACTCATCTTGGCTAACTAAACTCCAATCCATGAGTATCTAGCATCTTCTTGCATCTTCCAAGCATGGATTTTCTTGTTTGTCTTTGACTAGGTAATCTCTACATGCCTTAGATTCTCTTGTTCCATTCTTATGACATGTATGCCTAGGTTTAGCAATTATTGTTGATTAAATATATGCCATTGAGTTTAATTGCATTTATAACATGCTTGGGCTTTTTATTGTTGGTTGAGATTTATATTTTGTGATAGCTAGGATTTGTGACCATTTTTCCCTTCTAGCTAAATCTTTATGCTTTGCATTTAGATATTGTTTAGGTCTAATTGATTGCATTTGTTAATTGCATTGATTGTTCTTTGCCATGTTTTATGACAACTTTTGTTGATTGGCTTTTTGTTGATGACTAGATATTAGACTTTCATATCTATATTTAGTTAGGTCTTATGAGAATTCATATAGACATTAATATCTAGGAATTGCATTTATTGACATCCTTGAATTCCTAGATAAGCATTTAGTGTTGCCTAGCATTACTTGCATGTTTGAATATTTTATCATATTCACTTAGGTTGTATTTGACTCTTCATTGAGGTTAAGACTTGTGACTAAGTGGTTAGTGCACAAGAAAATAGATCAAGAATCACTATCAAGGCATGTTGGGTAGAGTGAAAGAGTTAGTAACTGAAGGGTGTGACATGAGGTCAACCTAGGTTGTAAACTTTCATTCAATAGTGGATTTGAGGATCGGATGTGTGGCGCACATATAAGCCCGTGGTTTTTCCCTTTTGGAGGGTTTCCACTTCGATATTATGTGTTACTATTGTTTTAAGCATAATTAGTTTTATTGAATGCTTGTTTATTTGGGGTAATTTGTATTATTACTGATTAATTGAAAATTTTGTAATTGATTCGATAAAAACTTATTCACCCCCCTTTAGGTATATAGACACACACGTTTTAGGAAACTTTCAATTGTTATCAGAGCCGGTGCCTAGATATGCTTAGGTGATCCATGCTCTGTGTGTGTCTTGCTTGTGCATTTTTGTTGTTTGCATCTTGTATGGTGCATTACATTTGCATCTTATTCATTTATAACCCAAAAACTATGAGTGAGCTTGGGATGAGCAAAGAGGGAGCATCATGTATAAGACCATATTTGTTTAAAGGTGATAATTATGCCTCATGGAAAGGCAAGATGAAGTCTTATAGTTGCCAAATAGATGACCAATGATGATGAAGATGAAGTTCTCAAGCCTAAGTCTCAATAGAGCACACAAGATTTTGAAGCTTCCAAGTGGAACAACAAGGCTATGCATGCAATCTTGTGTGCCATGGATGACAATCAATACAAGTTGGTTCAAAATACTAGGTATGCAAAGGAGGCTTGGGAGAGTCTACAAATGGCTCATGAAGAAACCGAAGTGGTCAAGGAATCCAAGCTTCAAGTTCTTCAAATGCAATTTGAGACAATTCAGATGGAAGAGGTTCCAAGTGAAGTTGATGGACATCGTAAATCAAAGCCATCAACTAGGTGACCCATATTCGGATTAGAAGGATCAAACAAAAGATTATGAGGTCACTCCAAAGAAATTTGAGTCTAAGGTGATGGCATTGGAAGAAAATAGCAACTACAAGACTATGAAACCGAGTGAAGTGATTGGAAGGCTTCTAGCCTATGAGTTTAGGTGGACTTCTTCACCTACATCTCCTAAGATGAAAAAGACCATAGCCTTAAAGACATCCAAAGTAGAGATGGAGGAAGATGACTCAGATGAGGAGATGACTCTTATGGTGAAGAGATTCAAGAAGTTTATGAAACTTCACAAGAATGACTCAAAGAAGAAGATTGAGTCAAGGCAAAAGAAGCCTACAAGAAAAGGCATTTAATGCTATGAGTGTAGTGGGTTTGGTCACATAACCACTGAGTGTGCTAATTTAAAGAAGAAGAAGAAAGAAAAGGTGATGGTTGCCTCATCAAGTGAGAGTGGAAGTGAAGAAGATTCCTCAAGTGATGAAGAGGTTATTCTTAACTACACGGCTTTTGGAGCCTCCTTTATGGAAGATGTAGAAAAAGGCAACAAAGCCTTAAGTAGTAACCTTGAAAAAGAGTAGATGAAAAGGTGGCTAGAAGTAATTTTTGTGAAGCTACCAAGAGGGAAAGTGATGAGAGCATCACATCCTCAAGTGATGAAAATATGGAAATACAAAAAGAAGATGACTCTAGTAATGAGAGTTCCTCGTCTTACTCTATAATTGGAATTGTAGAGAGTATGAACCTCGAAGGGTTCATTGAGTATTTTCAAAGATCAAGGTTGAAGATGAAGAAAGAGGTTCGAAGGCTAAAGAAAAAGAACCTCAAGCTATCAACCGAGGTGACTCACTTAAGTGAGAAAGTGAATAATGGAAGAAATGTGGAAGAAAACTTGAAGGAAGAGCTTAGAGAGGCTAGAGAGTTGATTGCTAAGATGACTTTGAGTATGGAGAAGCTTGACCATTTGTTAAGAGTTGGCAAGAAGCCAAGTTACAAGAGAGGTTTAGGGTTTGAAGATGGCAAGGAGACCTCAACTCCTAGCAAGATGGATTTTTTCAAGAGCATGGACTTCAAAGAACCTCTTCCTCCACTCCATCCTAAGAAGAAAATTGAACTAGGAGAGTGCTCTAGAAATGTCCAAGTCAAGATAGCACCAAGAAGTCAAGCTCAAGCTCAACCAATAAGAGCACATCAAGCAACCAACCCTTATCCTAAAAGCCATCAAGCCAAGAAACATTTTCAACATGTTCAACCAAGGAAGCAATCTTCTCCAACTCAACAACAAGGGAGAAGAGAACCAACACCACATAAAAGGAAAGCTCAAAGATATGGGAAAACACCTTTGTCCTCACAAAGGAATGGTATGACCCCTCATTTTATTCTTTCATGTCATTTTTGTGGTGTTGATGGTCATATTAGACCAAATTGCTTCAAGTATATTAACATATGTAGAACTAAGAACGTGATTGAAAGGAAAAGGGCTAGAGCCAATATGCATGTGCCTATGAAAGCTAGTGTTAATGATCCTAGGAGTAATATGAAGATCGTGACCACTAGGAATGACAACGTGACACCTAAGTGGATTAGAAAAGATGAACTCACATGCCATTGTGCTAAGGGTTTACCCATAGGCTCAACTAGGTCCAATGGACTTGGTAAGTCTATAGGGACTCATATCCCTTATTGACTTGTTTTGATTGACCTCGTATGGGGAGCTCAAGCAAAGAGAGCAAATTGGCATTGCATTGTGCTCATGCTAATATTTATGCTCCTTTATTAATTACTTGAGATGATTGGTTGTACATATATTTTTTTAATAAGTGTGCAACTTTGCTTAACATGCAATCCATGTCTTATTTATAACCAAACATGCATTTTTGGACTAGAAGAATTGATTGGGAAGTACATTTTGAATGACCTAGAATTGATATCTATGACATGTTGATTATTTCTCTGACATGCTTTAAATTGATATGCATGATGAGATTTTTTGAATGCTCTAAAATGAATGCAAAAATTTGTGTGTGAAAGCAATTATGAAATTTCAATCAATAAGGATCTTGTATCCAATTCAAGGATTTTACAATCCAAAAGTCTCTCTCTCTTTACTTGTTGAACAAGGCTACTATCATACGGGTATTCCACCCGGAAAAATCAAAAAGGGTGCAATAGTCGCTCATGTCTTGTTTTGCTTGTAAAGTTTGATATAATTGTTCTTAAAATGAATTTATTTTACAATCTATATCTTGCTTATTCCATGACAAAGGGTGAAATTGGTTTGAATTCTCTTGGAAACCCTTGTTATTTTGCTTTGCCAAATACCATGTTTTGATCTTGGATACAACTTGTCTTGTATGCAAAGCATTCATTCACACATTTTTTATGTAATAAAACTCCTTGATTCTCTCTTCTTAATTGAGTTGCATAAGTTTTTTTTTATATGATTATGCATATGTCTTGTGCCATAAGCTTTCCTTGCTAATGTCTTCTTAAGGGGATACTCATTTGTCTATCTCATGACAGAAAGGGGGAGTAGTGTGGATTTAGAGGGAGTTGAGAGTGGCATGACTTAAGGGGGAGTAAACCTATTTATAGGGAGTGTTTGCATTTGCATTGTTGATGCATGTTGCTTGTTTCTATTGTATGCAAATTTCTCTTGTTTTTATTTCTTTGATCATCTCACATACACTTGTCTTGGAAAGTGTAGATATTTTGTTTTGTAGGGATGTTCATTCTACAAGAGATGGATGACTTGAAGATCTAGTTTATTAGGCATCTCTTTGCAATGTAGAAAAACTTTGTTGACCTCTGTCTTTTGTTTTGTTTATTTATGAGGATGAATTGTGAGTGGTTGTTTTGTCACGAAATAGCCAAAGGGGGAGATTGTAAGTTCCTCAGTTTTTTCGTTGACAACCACATTTGGGGATAAATGTGTAAGGGTAGTTTAGGGCATCATTGCTCAAGTCCTAGCTCAAGCTTCAAATGGAAAATCACTTGCTTAACCTTGTTTGAAGAGTTTTTCGTGCACACACACACACACACACACTCTCATGCATGTTTTGATCATCTTGCATGCTTGCTTATATGTCAATTTGTGTGTCTTTTTGCCATAACTCTTGCTTAGGTGTTTGATGCATTTAGTTTGCTCTTAGAAGAGGATTTTCCTCTTGATTGTGGTTGGGACCGCTCCCAATGCATTGCCTCCACCTCGGTATGCACAACGGTGTTCTCCAGGCATTGCACGCTGCTTCTACCATGGTCTGTGCACGTTTCATGCACAACGGTCTCCCAAGCAGAGGTTCCTAGGCATGTACCATGGTCTAGACAGCTTTTGGTGCACATGCCTAGCCAGTGACCTAGGCAGCGGTAATGTCCAGCCGTGCCATGCTGCATGGACGGTCTGGACACTTGCCTAGGCCGCGGCATGCACAACGGTTGTAAAGTCCTCAATTGTTGATTGGCTTATTTCGTGAACAAATCACATGTTTGAGGTATTATGTAAGGGTAGCTTAGGCTCTCAAGACCTCAAAAGGAGAAGCAACAAAGGTTAAATTCTTGTGCTTACTTGCTTTGAAGAGATATAGTTGCACACACTCACAACTCATGCATATTTCTTATTCGTATATGTTGTGTGTTTATATGAGTGTGCATTCTTGTTTTGATAACTCTTATTGCATGTTTATATTGATCACATCTTTGCATTTGTATTGACATGCATTATGTGTTGCTCACACACACACTTACTTGCATTTGATTTGTTATGCATGTGTGCTTCATTGTTGTCTATTTGCATTCATAGTGTGGTTTTGTGTGTTGTTCACGCTTGCACGATGGTGTGTTTGTCTTAGCGCATTGAGTGACCATTTGAGAAGGTCGTATTCTTCTCTTGGTTTGGTTATGTGGAGTAAGGTTTCTAGTTTCAAAAGAGTGTATTTCAATGATTTAAATGTTTATCAAAACTGACCTTTGTATGGTTTTGTAACCATATCTTTTTATACAATGATTCAAAATGAGTTTTGAAAATTTATGTATAAACTAGACACCCATACCTTTCCAACGGTATATTATTCGTAATATTTCATGACCGTTTGGATTGGTTTTGAAATCTCCAAAGTGACTACAAAAACAGGGCATCTCTGTTGTTGTCCGTTTCTGACCTTTGGTCACTCAAATGACCATAACCTTTTCTACAGAGGTCCAAATCTTGTTTTATAAATTCGAGTATAAATTAGACTTCCATACCTTTCCAACGGTATATTATACGAAAGGTTTGGATATTGTTAATTCATGTTTTGGGTCGCTCGAATCTAGAGGTTTTGTGCTGTCGCGGCTGCGCCGGTGCACAAGCGCACCTCACCAGCGCCCCTTGGACAGTAGATGTGCGCTGGTGTGGTGCTTGTCGACCAGCGCACTGAGCAAATTTTGGGCATTTTTCAAAATGATGTAGTTTTGTTCTAGGGCTGATATTTATATGTTATCTTCTTCCTCACTCGTTTTTCAGAGCTTCCAAACCATTTTTTAGAGTGAGAAAGTATTTGCTTTGAAAGAGAAGCTCCAAGAGTTATTCTTTAACTCTCCAAACCCAAAACCCATCATCCTTCATGCATTATTGAGCATCTTTAGGCATGGGTCTTCATCTTTGATTGACTTGGTAAGTTGAACAAAAATATCATCTTTGTCATCTGTTCACGTTTTCCAAGATGATGTTTTTATTGCATTTATTAGTTGATTAAATGATAGGACTTCATTCATTGCATCTATTTATGAGTTCCTTTGCATGATTGGGTTTGTTTGTTGATAGCTTGAACTTAGGACATATTTTCCCTTCTTGCTAACTCTCTATGCATTGCATTTAGACATTGTTGATTAGGACTCATTAATTGCATTAAGTGATTGCATTATAGTCCTTGCCATGCTTGATGACAACATGTGTTGATATGGCTTTTATGATAGCTTCATAGGATTGCTTGTTCTATGTTTAGCTAAGTTTTATGACATGTCATTTAGCTCTTGATATCTAGGATTGCATATATTGCCATAACATAATTCTAGATAAGCATATAAGGTACCCTAGCCTTGTTTGTTGTTTGAATATCATCATATATTCACATGAGGTGTTTATCTCTTCATTGAAGAGAAGTAAGTCTTGCGTTGCATCCGGGAGTAGGTTGCTTCAAGCGTAAGCAAATTGGACTAGGTCCAATTAATACCGGGATAAGGTAGTGGTAGTGAGTTATTTACCGGGAGTAGGTTGTAATGCCTCTATCATCAGTGGATTCGTTGTTCGAGTGTGGCGCACTTAACAGCCTGTGGTTTTTCCTATTTGGAGGGTTTCCACGTATATCTCAAGTGTCTTTATTATTTCCGCACTTATTACACTTGCGATATTTTTGTAACTAGATAGGGGCATTTTCGTAATCTTGACCTTTAACGAAAATTAGGTAAATTTGTTTAAAATCTATTCACCCCTCCCCCCCCCCCCCCCCCCCCCCCCCCCCCCCCTCCCTCAAGATTAATATATTATACACCATAATATTTGTTTCAGCGGTCATAACGGAAATTAGTTGCCCTTCGTCCAAAACGATGCAGTTTCGTGTAGGGTACAATATATATATGTTCTCTTCTCTTTTCTTTGGCTTAGGGAGTTCAAGAAACCATTTTTATTGTCCAAGCTTTTCTTTGAAAGAGAAATTGACTCTAATAGAGAGAAAGCTCCAAAGAACTCATCTTGACTCAACCAAACTCCAATCCATGAGTATCTAGCATCTTCCAAGCATGGATTTTCTTGTTTGTCTTTGACTAGGTAATCTCTACATGTAATCTCTACATGCCTTAGAATCTCTTGTTCCATTCTTATGACATGTATGCCTAGGTTTAGCAATTATTATTGATTAAATGTATGTCATTGAGTTTAATTCCATTTATAACATGCTTGGGTTGTTGATTATTGGTTGAGATTTATATTTTGTGATAACTAGGATTTATGACCATTTTGCCCTTCTAGCTAAATCTTTATGCTTTTCATTTAGATATTGCTTAGGTCTAATTGATTGCATTTGTTAATTGCATTGATTGTTCTTTGCCATGTTGAAAATACAAACGCGGTTATATGCTCAAGGCTAACCTAAAGAAGGGGGGGGGGGGGGGTGGGTGAATAGGTTAGACACCTTTTTCGACTCCCTTAGAAACAAACAAAAGTTTGACAAATATATATAACAATTAAAGACACTAAATCAATATATAAAACAAGTAAAGTGTGATACAAACAAGTAATGGTAACACATACACAATCTATATCATAGAAAGGAAGTCAACTTACATAAAGAGTTCTATCCTTAGTATTCAAATAACAAGTACAAATATAAGAGAGATAAGGATAGAGAAAAGTTGACACAAGATATAACATGGTAAACCTCCGAAGAGGAAACATCCACGGGTTAGCAACAACCGGCAAACAAAATCCACTAGTAGATAAGACAAGTACAATCTCTCAAGTGACCCCTTCACCTAGAAACTACCCTCATATCCTAATCATGAAGATGTCACCCTCATGCTTAACAATTCGAGGCCTCACACCTCTTGTCAAGACTTCCTCGCTCACCTTACCGGATCCTCACGACCCAAGGCAAGACTTCTTTCTCAACTATCTGAGTCCTCCCGACTCTAGCCAAGACTTCCTTGCTTGACAATCCAAGGTCTCACATCTCTTGCTAAGACTTTCTTGCTCAACAACATAGGTCTCACACCTATTGTCAAGACAACCTTCTCACAAGGCATCTAGGTGATCATGAATGCAAAACGCAAACAAGCACGCAACATAGAATGTTATGATCAACACATCCTATGGAAAATACTAGACATGAGCATGAATGCACAAAACAAATGTAGTCTAGTCAATCATGCATGTTTAATCCATTTAGATCATGTAAGATGTGTTCAACATTAATTACAACCTAGATACATGCATAGATCTAAAACTTGAATCACAAGATATGTTCAAGTAATCATATAATCAAGTTTAAATCACATAAACCAAAAACATGCTAAAATCATATGACAAATTCATTTAGATTTAAGCTAAAGTTCTAGAGCATATTCCTATACATAGATTCAACAAAACACATGAATAGCGCAAAAGAACATAAGCACATGTATCATTGTGAGAATTCGGCCAAGAGAGCCTAATACATGTGAGGAAATATTTTTTCACAAAATCAATCAATCAAAGATCATCAAATAGTCCTAGAATCAAAGTTAGCACAATACAATCCCAAACATGTGAAAACATAGGCAAAATTAAAACCTAACTCAACATGTAAGATTTCAATTGAAACTCAACCTAGCTTTAAAAGAGTTCAAAACTCAAATCAAAACACTCACAATACACATATATATGTTGAAGAATAAAACCCAAGGCAATTAACCAAGTTTTAAAAGAAAACTTTGAGAGAAAATCAATACCTTAGTTGATTTTGGTGCAGTCCCGTTTTTGTGAGGTTAGACTCCAAAAACAGCAATAAAACTCACTTAAACCTTCAGAGAAAAGATGGAGGATGAATAGAAAAACACTCTCAACTTTGAATCACTCAAATCAGAGTTCAAATGAAGAAGTTATGGTGTTTGGAAGGTGAGAAAATGTAGAGAGAAAATTTATGCACACAAGTTTTAAATTTCTTCTTAAATGAAATGTGAGAGGGAAGAGGAATATAAATGAGAGGGAAAGAATGAAGCTAAAAGACCAAATTACCCTCCTTTGATATTGCTTCCCCGAGATGGCACGTGGGCATTTCAGGACAGCAAGGAGTTGCAGCCGAGATGGCCACGGGCCGTCTCGGGCTTGCACCTCTTGTTGGCCTTTGGCCAAGGTGCAACTCCCTTGCACTCCTCTCGCGTTCTTCAACCGTTCTCCGGCCTCTAAACTCGGAATTCGAATCCGTTTAAGGATTACGAACCATAACTCTCTCACGGACATGGAAATATAAGATACTTAACCCTTAAAATAATAATTCGACTCGATATATGAAGACAAAGACAATGTATACAACATGAGTTGAAAGTGTAGTATCTTTTGACTTAGAACTTGAAATTAATAGTATGAGTAACTGAAATGACCGGAACTCAATCAAGAATGATTTAAGACTGAATTCGAGTTCAATATCCATGTTTTACAAACATATACACATACAAACACAATTCACACTAGAATACAAACTACATAGAGATAGTCTCCAATCATGCACTTTCCAAAATATGTTATTTCCATACCAATGCATGAGCATTCATCTTCAAGTGTGTGAATGTGTTATACATGGTGCACAATGATGCAGGGCACAAATGTATGAATTGTGTGTGTGTGCCTAAGCCTTGTAAGAGAAAGATAAGGTCTTAGTATACCTTTGTGGAACCATATTGCATCCTTTCTCTTTGAAGACTTTGAACTTGCTTTGACTTGTTGTTCATTCTTCTTTGAAGCTTGAATCATCATGAATCTAAACAACTAAATCATTACAAGTTAACATCATTTTAATATGGAATTAATGCTAACACAATTTAAAACCTAACACATGTTTTATGACAACTTTTGTTGATTGGCTTTTTGTTGATGACTAGATATTAGACTTTCATTCTACATTTAGTTAGGTCTTATGAGCAGTCATATAGACATTAATATTTAGGAATTGCATTTATTGACATCCTTGAATTCCTAGATAAGCATTTAGTGTTGTCTAGCATTACTTGCATGTTTGAATATTTTATCATATTCACTTAGGTTGTATTTGACTCTTCATTGAGGTTAAGACTTGTGACTAAGTGGTTAGTGCACAAGCAAATAGACCAAGAATCACTATCAAGGCCTGTTGAGTAGAGTGAAAGGGTTAGTAACTGGAGGGTGTGACAAGAGGTCAACCTTGGTTGTAAACTTTTATTAAATAGTGGATTTGAGGATCGGATGTGTGGCACACATATCAGCCCGTGGTTTTTTCCCATTTGGAGGGTTTCCACGTAGATATTATGTGTTGCTATTGTTTTAAGCCTAATTAGTTTTATTGAATGCTTGTTTATTTGGGGTAATTTGTGTTAATACTGATTAATCGAAAAATTTGTAATTGATTATATAAAAACCTATTCACCCCCCCCCCCCCTCTCTAGGTTTATAGACACACACGTTTTAGGGAACTTTCAATATCCATATGATGATATTCTACTCACATTTAATGAATGAAGCCACGATGTCTATATCAATAAATGAAGTCCTTATTGATTAACAAATGAATACCACCAAACCATCGAGGATAGACTATGCTATAAAATCATACTCATTTATGGCTCAAATGATAACACTTGTAACCATAAGTCCATCATTTATCTCAGGATTGAGATTGGCTCTTCGATTGTCTTTAAGTGAAATTTTTTCTTTATTGACGGTTCTAGTTAAAGTATCTCACTGTGATCCTATTCCATGCACCTAGTGCACTAGATTCTTTTACCCAAAAACATCACACTTTGATGATTTTATACTCATCATAACACATTTGATCTCACTCAAATGCTAGCAAAAGAATCTATAAATTTAAAATGGTAAACACGCCCAACCTTTATCTTAAGTTGTGAATATTATTTAAGACTATTTAAAGAATTGTGTCTACCTCATACATATCCAGATGTACGAACAATTCTTCATTTCACATAGTCTTTTGACCTTTTGATTATTTACTTTTGACAATTATAATAATTAAACTATAAATGTTATAAAATTGTTAAACTAGAAATCACTTTATTAATATGAAAAGACTGTTATATACATTATTTCACTCTTGCTATTGAGCATAATCCCAACAATCTCTCATTTGCTCTATGGCAAATGTGTCATATCTTTTATCCTCATGTTTTCCAGGTGCCCATCAAAACTCTTTTGTGGTAGAGCCTTTGTAAAGGGATCCGCTAGATTTTCTGCTGACGTGATCTTGGTAATCATCACATCTCCCCTATGCACAATTTCCCACAGAAGATGATACTTTCTTTCAATGTGTTTCCCTTACTATGAATTCTTAGTTCTCTCGAATTAGCCACTGCTCCATTATTGTCACAGTAGATAGTCATCTGCTTATTCGCATCAGGAACCATTTCCAAGTCAATCAAGAACTGGTGGAGCCAGACAACCTATTTAGAAGCTTCACATGCGGCAACATACTCAACTTCCATGGTAGAATTAGCAATGCATGATTGCTTGATACTTCTCAATATTACTGCACCTTCTTCAAGAGTAAACACAGATCTTGATGGATCTCCTGGAGTCAGGACTCAACTAGAAATCAGAATCTTTATACCCAACGGGAATTAAATCCCCTCCAAAGTATACAAACGTATAATCTTTCATTCTCCTAAGATACTTGAAAATATGCTTGACTGTCGTCCAGTGATCAGGACCAGGTTTCGATTGAAACCTCCTAACTATGCCAACAACAAAACAAATATCTAGTATAGTGCATAGCATTGCATACATGAGACTTCTAACTGCCGAGGCATATGGAGCTCTACTTATGAATTGCTCTTCATGCTCATTATTAGGAACTTGTTTCTTAGAAAGTTTGATTCTATGTTTGAAAGGTAACTTACCTTTCTTGGAATCTTGCATGGAAAGCCTAGACAAGATTTTATTTATGTATGAAGCTTGGGATAATGTAATCGTTCTATTCTTTCTATACCCTATAACTTGGATACCAAGTATATAACTTATTTCTCCTAAGTCCTTCATATCAAATTAATTATCTAACAATTCTTTTACTCATGTCAACACACTTACATCGTTTCCGATGGGTAGTATATCGTCAATGTAAAGAACTAGGAAAACCAACTTGTCGCCTTTAATCCTTTTATATACATAAGGTTCATTGAGGTTTTGAATAAATACAAAACCTTTCACTGCTTGATCGAACTTTAAGTTCCAGGATCTGTATGCTTGCTTAAGTCCATGTGGATCTTTGCAACTTGCATACCTTTTCCTCTTTACCTTTTTCAATGAATCCCTCTTGTTGCATCATATAGATGCTTTTGTCGAGACTTTGGTTAAGGAAAGCTGTCTTGACGTCCATTTACCAAATCTCTAGATCTAGAGATACTGCAATGGGTAAGAGTATCCTAATAGATTTAAGCATTGCTATAGGAGAAAAGGTTTCCTCACAATTGATACATTCCTTCTATGTGCAACCTTTAGCTACCAATCCCCTCATCTTCTTATATACCCACTTGCACCTAATGAATTTTATGCCTTTAGGTAAGTCTACAAGAGACCATACTTTGTTTTTGAATACAGATTCAATTTCAGACCGAGTGTCAGGACCACGGTACTAGGACCAAGGACCAGAACCTGCCCTCCATTTAGGCAGAGGAACCTCAAGCGCCATGTTTCCTCCATAAGCACGAAGCCTGATGGGTGAGAGGACTTGTCTCCTACCTAGCTACATCATTCTTCTTTATTCATATAAGATCACCAAGGTAGGAGGTACCCACCCCCCGTATCCTACTGGGTAACGGGTTATGGGTGTTGATCAAAATTCCTCACACATAGTGAATTTTCGGTTAACACTTTTTGGCACAGTCTGTGGGAAGATCACTTGACCAACGTGGCTTCCTTATCTATACAAGCTCAACTTTTTACTATCGAGGTAACAGATTTGTTATTATTGGAATATCATTTATTATTTACGATGTCTTTTCTCCATACTTTTCTATATCACCTATGCACCACGTGTGGTGCTCATTTTGCCATTTGACGAGTTTCGTTTGTTGTGGAGTAAATATGGTATATGAGATTCCTGGTGGAATCGATCTACTATACTACCTCTATGTAGCAAAGCTACCTATCTATTGGTAGAGCTCCTTTACAGTAGCTCCGCGTCTAGAGGGCTCTTTTATAGTAGACCTTATTCGGTACCGTTAGAGCTCCAGTGCAGTTAAGCTGCACCTGTCTAGCTCTTCCATAACAGACCTACTCTGGTACCGTTAGAGCTCCAGTGCAGTAGAGCCATACCCATCTAGCTCATCTACAACGAATCTACTCCAGCACGTCTATAGCTCTTATGCAGTAAAGTTACATGTCTCTTACTTCTTTACAGTGGATTTAGTCTGTACTGGTATATCTCTTTTACAGAAGAACAGATATGCCTCGTGTCTAGAAGGCTCCTCCATAGCTGAACTGCTCTGATATGTCGATAGCTCCTATATAGTAGAGTTGCACCTCTCCTTCTTCCTTACAGCATACTCGCTCCGCTACCAGTATATCTCTTATCCAGTAGATCTACTGAATTTGTACATGTTCATACAAATCCCCTCATGTCATCGGATTCGATTGTCAGAAGCTCCTAGTTAGCGGTAACAGGTCAACTCAAGAATCCAAGAAGCCAACTCAGTTATGTGGTCGTAGGGGCAGCACGACCGGTAGAGATCTAGTGGCTCCCCACTTCTTATACAGGGCCAGTCAACTCTTAAGTGAGCCACTACAATCCCGATTCATTCTGGCATGGTCTAAAGCCTTATTTCAGTTGCTAAGGACTTATAGGATCCCAATCATGCCTTTGGACCAGTTCCTGACTGGTGGCTCCTCTCCATTTGTACCGGGCCATTCAACGCCCTCGTGGGCCACCGATGTCCCGATCCGTTCGAGGAGAGTCCAGAGGCTTCCCACATTTGTTGAGCCCTCTTACATGCCTAAGGAAGCCTCTGGAGTAGTAGCCCACTGCAATGCCCAGTGGCTCCTAACTTCTTATACCCAGCTGGTTAACTTGCAAATAAGCCACTGAGCTTTCGATTCATTCCAGCATGGTCTAAAGCCTTATTTCAGTTGATGGGGACTTCTAGGATTCCAAGCATGCCTCTGAACAAGAATCAGACCAGTGGCTCCTTTCCATTTTTACCGGATCATTCAACGCTCGAGTAAGCCACCGATGTCTTGATCTATTCTAGGAGATCCTAGAGGCTTCCACATTTGGTAAGGCTTTCTACATGCTTAAGCAAGCCATTTGTGTAACACGATCGGTAGACACCTATTGGTTCATCACTTCATGTTCCAGGCCGGTCAACTTCCAAGTGATCCCCTGAGCTCCCGGTTCATTCCATGAGGGTCTATAGCTTCATTTCAATTATTGGGGACTTCTAGGATCCTAAGCATGCCTATGGACCAGTATCATGCCAGTGGCTCCTCTCCCCTTGTATCGGGTCATTCATCACCCTAGCGAGCCACCGTAGTCCCGATCTACCACCCTGGTGAGTCTCCTCGACAATAACAACTCATTCCTCACTGGTATCGTTGCTTGGTTAGAGGAAGGGTCATCATTCCCTAGCACCACTACTTCGGAGCCAGCTTCCACCACCTTAATCAGATCAGTCTGTATCATCCAGGGCCACCATCTCTTCAGCTGGATCAATCTAGACCTCATCCAGTACTATAGCATCAGCCTGAACCTCTACTCATAGACAAGTTCAGTTATAGAGGTAGGTAGTATGAATTTTTTCCCACATCCTAAACTACTGCAACAACAAGGGACTTTGAGGTAGCTTCTACCCCAATATGGCTCAATGTAAAAGCAAAGATGGGCACCAAGTCCTCCTCATCACCTGCGGACCCAGCGACTCAAGAAGGATCGATTTTAGTAGGAACGGATCGAGCTAACTCCGTAGCTTTCCGAGATCTCTTATTGGTCCTATCCATCAATGATGATAAGGTCAGAGGATGGAAGAACTTCAGCTGCCTGGCAAGCAACGTAGAAATATCATTCAGTAAAGGAATCACCAACTTTGGCTTTTAAGGCAGCCAGATTGCTGTACAGAGTTTTGACCACTTACTCTAGATTTTTTCTCCTCCTTCAAAGTTATCTTTGAAAGGATCGACGCATGGATTTAAGTCTCTATATATCATATTGATGTTGGATCTGTACCCCGTTTACTTACGCCTCAGTCGTGGTTGCCTCAACTTTGGTCAAGGCTTTATTCAGGACGATTACCTCACTCACTGCCTTGGTCATCTCCTCTTTGGTCTGTCCGAGCTCGGCCTTAACAGTATTATCCTATTCCAAAAGAGCATCATACATGTGGCTCTGCTTCATTTTGTACCAGGCCATTCAATGCCCTAGCAAGCCACTGGAGTCCTGATTCATTTGAGAAGAGCCCAGAGGCTTCCTACATTTAGAGATATCGACGTAGGTTCACTGGTGGACCACTCAACGCCGAATAAGCTACCGAGGTCCCGGTTCGTTCAGGTGGAGTCTCAAGTCCCTATATGATTATCAAAGATTTTCATCTACCCGAGCAGGCTCCTAAACCAGCTACATCACTAGGGGACTAAAAGCTTACCTTTCTTTAGCACTCTAGTGAGACCCAATGTGAGAGGATTTCTCCAAGTGACCGGTCCACAATAACAACCGCCTTAGCAGAAAGTCACTTTGTTACCTAGATCGCGGATCACCTCAAAAGGTTTTACCCTTAAAGTCCGCTATAGCAGGGTGAACATTGACTGGTATCGCCTTGAGTTTGTATTTCTTTTGATTTCGATCTCCTTGATAGTTCTCCTATGATCACCATTTACCTATGGTCAAAATCAGGAGAGCTACACAGTACTCTTGTTGCCCTGGATCAGATTAATCCATCCAAGAGGATCGCCTTGACCAGGAGAGCCATATCGCATTCCTGATGCCCTGGGCCGGATAAATCCATCCAGGAGGATCGCCTTGACCATGAGAGCTGCAACACGCTCCTAATGCCCATGTCCGGATTAAACCCTCTATGAGGATTACTTTAATCAGAAATGCTACACAATATTTTTTATGCCTTGGACAGGATTAATCCATCCAGAAGGATCGTATTGACCAGGAGAGCTACACCGTGCTCACGATGCCCTGGACCGGATTAATCCATCTAGAACAATCACCTTGACCAGGAGAGCTACATTGTGCTCCTAATGCCCAGGTCTAGATTAATCCCTCTAGGAGTATTACTTTAACCAGGAATGCTACACAATATTCCTGATGCCTCGGACCAGATTAATCCATCCAGGAGGATCGTCTTGACCAAGAGAGCTACACCGCACTCATAATGCCTCGGACTGAATTAATCCATCCAGGAGGATCGCCTTGATCAAAAGAGCTACATCGCTCTCCTAATGCCCTGGTCAGGATTAATTCCTCCAGGAGGATCGCTTTAACCAAGAAAGCTACACATCGCTCCTGATGCCCTGGACCAGATTAATCCCTCCAGGAGGATTGCCTTGATGAGGAAAGCTAAGCCGCACTCCTGATGCTCTGAGCTGGATTAATCCCTCTAGGAGGATCTCTTTGACTAGGAGAGCTACACAATGCTCCTGATGGCCTAGACCGGATTAATCCCCCTAGGAGGATCGCCATGACCAGGAAAGCTACACAATACTCTTGATACCCTAGAACAGATTAATCCCTCTAGGATGATTGCCATGGTATTTCGACAATGATCGCCTTAAGGCTATGACAACAAATGGCCCTCATATTGCTCTAGCCGGGCACCATCCCCTGCTGGAAAGAGTCTAGTTCATAATGTATAGTTGCCTGCCTGATCTCATGACAAAAGGACTAGTCGGGGAAGCCCCATCACCACCCTGATGCCTTTGGTCGTGCGAAACCCCCAAGAAGGGTCTGAGCGTAAGTACATTGTTGCTAGCCATACCACAAGACCAGGATAACCAAATGGTCATCTTATTGCCTTGGTCGAGCCACCCCCTACTAAGAAGGATCTGAATGACATGGTTGCTTACTAGGATCATTTCGCTAGTTCGCCTAACTACCAGGATTCCTAAAACAGGAATGCCAGGTACTCAGATTCACCTATATGCATTCGCCTAAGTACCAGGATTTCTGGAACAGGAATGCCAGGGAATATCCTCATCTGTGGTTCGCTACCGCTCATTTGTTTTGTTGGATCAAAGACCTGTTGTGAAAGTGGCCCTAGTTGCCTACCAGGATATTTAAGCCTAAGTATTAGGACTCCGATATTAGAATGACTAGTACCTTGATCTGCTTAAGTCAAGCATGTTGGGAATAGTTTTCATTTCAAACAATGATTTCCAGTAAGATGCGACGAGCAAAATTCCTTAGTAGTACAAGATCCTGACTTCAACGTTAACGTTGCACCGGTGTTCAAGTCAGAGGGGACTTCTATTAATAGCCTTTTTTAGCATGGGTCTAAAGAAGAATTTTCCATCTACCTAGTACTTGGTAAGTCCTACTCGATAGAATCTAGATTGGGACCGGTACCTAGATACCGGGGATACTCGATACCATAGACCGATAAGAAGTCATCACCACCTCCCATATACTACCAGTTATCAAGCAGAACTGGTACCACGATATCTCCTACCTGGTACTTTGGTACCACGGTACCTCCTACCTGGAACCTAAGTACCATGACCCCAGCCTGATACCTGAGTACCGTGATACCATTTTAGGATCCATCTAGGGTACGTACCCTACCTGCCCAGTAAGAAGAATGGTATCAAGAAGGTACTAGCCTGCCAGAATAAGGCAAACAAAAGCAGACCGGTACAGTAAGGTACCTTGCCACCAGAATACATAGCCTGAACCATCGTTTCTCCTCCAGCAATGAACAAGAGAAAGTTGACTTCTCCGGCCATTTACAACGCCATTAATGGAGAAATTCAACCCTAATTAATAGGGACTATCAACCTCATTAATGAAGATCAACCAACTCTGTAATGGCCATTCACATCGCCATTAATAAGAGATTGATCAACTCTTTAATGGCTATTCACAATGCCATTAATGAGAGATTGGTCAACCCTTTAATGGTCATTCATAATGCCATTAATGAGAGAATATTCAACTCCATCAATGCATGATTAATGTTCTATGATTGTGAATTAATGAATGGAGTGGGCAACAAGCAATTGGAACCTATAAATATGACAAAGCTTTCTCCAAAAAGGACAAGCACAAATATATGCTCCGATAAAGGCTTGATTCGGTGCCTATCTCACTGCTCATATACACACCCAATTGGCACCCATAAATTGACCAGAATAAGATCGCTAATAGAGTGAAAGACACCTTGCATGATTCTCCATACACCATCAATATGGTATCATCTTGTTTATGTGCATTTACCTTTACCAGTAACATTCTGGTATCGGTTTTCACTCGATTACTATTGTAAGCTCTTCAGAGCATCATGGTTGTACTATTTCTCCATTCTTGTAAGCTATATATATATATATATACGGAAGGGTTTCTCTAGAAGAGTTTCTCTCCTTCCTTTGGATACTGCTTTTCAGCATATGATCATTCGTGATGCTTTTTCCCCCTTGGTTAGTCCACCTCTACCAAAAGGCTTGTTTTTCTCATTTATCTCATGTATTATGCATATGTGTGTGTACAAAAGCTAGGTATTGACCCCGTTGATCCTAGCCACCTATATGCATGTCGAGTCACCACTTTAAAGAAGTTAGGAGAACCAAGACAGGTCTCGACTCCGACCGAAAGTACCTAGAGGTGAGGATTCACTAATGGATAGTCCTATCTTTCACGACCACAACTATATCAATCAGGTGCACCAATCATTCCTTCTTACTTGCTATATGGCTGGGAAACTGCTGAGGAGTAGCTATCCTACCACCTTACATGCTATGTGGATCGAGGTCACCTATAGAGGAGACCGAGTGTCAGGACCACGTACCAGGACCAAGGACCATGACCTGTCTTTCATTCCGGCAGAGGAACCTCAAGCACCATGTTTCCTCCATAAGCATGAAGCCTGATGGGTGAGAAGACTTGTCTCCTGCCTAACTACATCATTCTCCTTTATTCATATAAGATCACCAAGGTACAAGGTACCTACCCCCCGCATCTTACTGGGTAGCAGGTTGAGGGTGTTACCGTATTTACTCATGTGACCATATTTTGAACTTGGATATTTTGACCTGTCCAAAAACCATCTTTTAATAGACATTAATGAAAACATAATGTTAAGATTTAATATTCAATACCTCAAAATATCCATATGATGATATTCTACTCATATTTAATAAATGGAGTCACGATGTCCATATCTATAAATGAAGTCTTCTATCGATTAATAAATGAATACCACCAAACCATCGAGGATAGACTATGATATATATTCGTACTCAATGATGGCTCAAATGATAACACTTGTAACCATAAGTATATCATTTATCTCAGGATTGAGATAGACCCTCAGATTGTCTTCAAGTGAAAACTTTTATCCATTGACGATTCTAGTTAAAGTATCTCACTGTGATCCTATTCAATGCACCAAATGCACTAGATTCTCTTACCCAAAGACACCACACTTTGATGATTTTAGACTCATCATAACACATTTGATCCCACTCAAATGCTAGCAAAAGAATCTACAACTTTAATAAGGTAAACGCACCCAACCTTTATCTTAAGTTGTGAATATTGTTCAAGACTAATTAAAGAATTGTGTCTACCTTATATAAATCCAAATGTACGAACAATTCTTCATTTCTCATAGTCTTTTGACCTTATGATTATTTACTTTTGACAATTATAATAATTAAACTATAAATGCTATAAGATTTGTCAAACTAGAAATCACTTTATTAATATGAAAAGATTGTCATATACATTATTACACTCTTGATATTGAGCATAATCCCAAGAAAGATTCGCTCTCATTTTGAGTTTCCATCTGTTGAGCGGGTATCAAAGAGCTATCTTAACACCTTCATGTTAGGTAGTGAGTTTCGCATGGATGAAGGGGTATGATGAAACGAGAATAAACTGTTGTAGAAGGACTTACTCTTTGAGTCCACTTTTTTGTATCTATTTGTTTCAGCTTCTTTGAAGCCCATTATGCTTGCATCTGAGATTTTCAAGGAAGCAACCCAACTGCTTTATCCTATCAAGAGGGGTCTCCACATTGATGTAGCCAGTTTTATTTGGAAAGAGATCCAGGGGTGTGGAAGGCAAATAGATTCCAGTATGGTTTTTCCATGTTTGATTATGGAGATCTGTTCAAATGCTGGTTTGGTAGGTATTGAAAGTGATGGTGTTATAGTAATCAACACTCATTCACTTAACTTGACGTCTTGGAATAATTTACGAAAGTGGCGTTGTTCAGGTGCTCAAGATGCTCAGGATAAAGTGGATGGATTTGATATGGATGATGCTATGGCCACGGATAACAGTTTTCGGGACCAGTCCAACAGTCTAAGGATGCTTTTGTTCTAGGACCTCCTCCTTATACCGAAGCCAGACTATCTCAACAGAGGCCCGAATAGGTAGAGTACATGTTCATTTCAACGAAAGGGTATATAGACACAGGTTTTACAGACCTAAGGAAATAGATGAAGGACAGATTCTCTAGGCTTGATTCGAGGATGGGGACGTTAAAGCTTTATTTTGATGGCATCTGGAGGACTTCTGTGCCTACCGTTATGCCTTCTACACCGATTATTGACTCCTATTATTCTCATCCTGATACAGATTTTTGCTACTATGGACCATGGGGCTGGAAGTCGGCAGCGGGATGGAATTGATCCAGGTGGATATGACACGAATATCCTTCCCAATGATGGTGATGATTAAGCTTGCCTAGAGTTACTGTAGACAAACATGTGTCTACAGACTGATATGTTTTTTATTCTCTTTTTTCTTTTCTTTTTCTTTCGTTTTTAGTTTTCCGTACTATGAATTATTATTTTATTATTTGATTAGAATTGGTTATTTTTGAATTTAGTGATTTGTAAATGAGTTGATTATAATATTGTTCCTTCGATTCTATTCCCTTTTTGTCGTGCACTTCAATTTTCAACATTGAGGGCAATGTAGGGTTTAAGTTTAGGGGTGTTATATTGTGTTTATGAGTCTATTAAATATTTAATTTTTTTTTAAGCCTGTCTTTTCTGTGAATTAACCATGATGAGATAGTTTGATTTGTGCCCTAGAGATAATATGCATTAATCACTGAGTTTACACTAACTTCTTACCACTTAGAGTAGTGCGTTGCATTTTTAATAAAATTTATGGCATGCTCTTGATGTGATAGTGGTAGGAAGCTTAGTTGGATTGCCATGATTAATAGTGGAGACTACCCTTGTGAGTTCACTAAGCCAAAAAAACGTACATAAATGACATTATAGAGGGTTCTTTTGTTTCTACTCTTTAAACACTTAGTAGGTTCTTAGAATTAGATTTGATCTCTATAGGTTGTACATTGAGCATTATGGAACTTTCATCATTAAAAGAATTCACATGTTAATTTTGATCTTGAGTAAGTCAAGCCAGAGGAAATGATGATTAGACTATGTGTGCTAGAACTACTTAAAAGGCCTTAAATTTTTTCTACCCTTGTGTGTGTGCCCCATAGCCTTGTTTGAAGCCAAACACTGAATAAGCGTTTTTCTTTCTTCACCACATTAACTGTAACCCATGTAGCCTATATTATAGCCATACCTTATAGCTTGGGATTGTAGGTAAAAATCGGTTCAAAACGCGACGGAAGCGTAAAATTAGGGTTTGGTATATTTTAAAAAATTTCCCTTTAAAAGAAAGAACATTAACCCTTGATTAATTGACATATATTAAAAGTATCGTATCTTTTTTTCGTGACGATTGAACCGTGACGATTGAACTAGCGCCGAATTGAATCGGTAAGATCTTCCAGTCCAATCATGAACGTGAATCACCTAGTAGTGTGAGCTCCCTTTCTTTAAATTGTATACCTGAGGATGGAAACAAACAAAATCTCTTTCTTTGTTAGTCACAATAATCCTTTAAGAAGAAAAACAAAGAACGTTAGGTCACTTATGAATTATCAATCAATTTGATTGAAACTCGCGTGAACCTTGATTCGATGTTGTACACAAAACCTTTTAAAGTAAAGGCTACAAGTGTACTATCAAAAACAAAACGTTCTTTCTTCATTTTCTTCTTTGCCGAATTTCACACACATATCTTTAGAGTTGGAAGAATTTATCTAGAGCAAGAACCAGATTCTCTACACTCAAAATTCTCTCTTAGCCAAATTTTCTCCATAAAAAAATTGTCTTTGCCGAATTTTTTCTTTAAAAAATTATATTGGCCGAATTTTTCTAGCTAAAAACTAAGGCTTGGCCGAATTTTACATCCTATATATGTAGTGGTTGAATTCCTGTTATCTTTAGTTTAGGAGACCTAATCCTCTCCTAAGAAGAATTTATTTGGTGGGCAAGAATTCTTTTCTTAGGTGGATTTACTTAGTGACCAAGAATCATTTTCAAAGAAGAATTCTTTTCTACACCAAGACTCATAATCCAACTCAAATAGTGTATTTATTCAATAACCAATTATTGAATATAATTAAATTGTGACTAAATTAAAACTTCCTAATTTGACCAATTATGAATATTATTCAAGACTAACTAAAGAATTGTGTCTACCTCATACATATCTACATGTACGAACAATTCTTCTTTTCTCATAATCTTTTGACCTTATGATTATTTACTTTTGACAATTATAATAATTAAACTATAAATGCTATAAGATTTGTTAAACTAGAAATCACTTTTATTAATATGAAAAGATTGTCAAATACATTATTACACCCTTGCTATCGAGCATAATCCCAAAAATCTCCCACTTGCTCTATAGCAAATGTGTCATATCTTTTATCCCCATATTCTTCAGGTGCCCATCAAAACTCTTTTGTGGAAGAGCCTTTATGATGGGATCCACTAGATTTTTTACTGACGCGATCTTGGTTATCGTCATGTATCCCTTATGCACAATTTACCTTCAAAGGTGATACTTTCTTTCAATGTGTTTCCCTCTCTTATTACTTACTGGTTCTCTCGAATTAGCCACTGTTCCACTATTGTCACAATAGATAGTGATCTGCTTATTCGTATCAGGAACCACTTCCAAGTCAATCAAGAATTGGTGGAGTCATACAACCTCTTTAGCAGTCTTGCATGCGGCAACATACTCAGCTTCCATGGTAAAGTCAGCTGTACAAGATTGCTTTATACTCTTCCATATGACAGCCTCTTCTCCAAGTGTAAACACAGATCCTGATGTTGATCTTTTGGAGTCAGAATCCGATTTAAAATCAGAATCTGTATACCCAATGGGAATTAAATCCCTTCCAGAGTATACAAGAATATAATCTCTCGTTCTTCTTAGATACTTGAAAATATGCTTAACTGTCGTCCAGTGATCAGGATTAGGTTTTGATTGAAACCTGCTAACTATGCCAATAGTAAAATAAATATCTGGTCTAGTGTAGAGCATTGCATATATGAGGCTCCCAACAACCGAGGCATAGGGAACCTTACTCATGAATTGCTCTTCATGCTCATTCTTAGGAACTCTTAGAAAGTTTGATTCCATGTCTGAAAGATAGCATACCTTTTTTGGAATCTTGCATGGAAAACCTAGACAAGATCTTATCTATGTATGAAGCTTGGGATAAGGCAATCGTTCTATTCTTTCTATCCCATATGACTTGGATACCAAGAATATAACTTGATTCTCCTAAGTCCTTCATATCAAATAGCTTTTCTAACCATTCTTTTACTGATGTCAATACACCTACATCGTTTCTGATGAACAGTATATCATCAATGTAAAGAACTAGGAACACCAATTTGTCACCTATAATCCTTTTGTATACACAGGGTTCGTCAAGGTTTTGAATAAATCGAAAACATTTCATGGCTTGATCGAACCTTATATTCCAGGATCTGGATGCTTGCTTTATTCCATATATGGATCTTTGCAACTTGCATACCTTTTCCTCTTGGCCTTTTCAATAAATCCTTCTGGTTGCATCATATAAAGGCTTTCATCAAGACTTCCATTAAGGAAAGTTGTCTTGACGTCCATTTGCCAAATCTCTAGATCTAGAGATGCCGCAATGGATAAGAGTATCCTAATGGATTTAAGCATGGCCATAAGAGAGAAGGTTTCCTAATAATCGATACCCTTCTTCTATGTGTAGCTTTAGCAACCAATCTAGCTTTAAAGGTTTCCACATTTCCATCCATTCCTTTCTTCCTCTTGTATACCCACTTGCACCCAATGGGTTTTATCCCTTTAGGCAAGTCCACAAGAGACCAGACTTTATTTTTGAACATAGATTCAAATTCGGATTGCATTGCCTTTTGCCAATGGTGAAAATCAACATCTTTCACTGCTTCCTTGTACGTATATGGATCATCGTCGTCCGAGAGATTCTCTACAGATTCTCCTAGATTGATGTATCTCTCAGGTTGTCTACTAACCCTCCCACTATGACGAGGTATGGTAGATTATTGATCTTGTGTTGGTGTGGAAATTACAATTGGGCTTAGCTTGCGAAACCTCTTGTGGAATTGTATCTCCTGAAAGCTCATTCAGGACAATTCTACTTTTAGACATAAAATTGTTCATATAGTCCTCTTCCAGAAATTTAGCATTTGTTGAAACAAATACTTTAAGATCTGAAGGACTATAGAAATAATATACTTTGGTTCCTTTCGGATACCCTATAAATATGCATGTTTCTGAATGAGACTCCATCTTTTTTGTCTTTCCTTTTAACACGTGCGCAGGACATCCAAATATCCTTAAGCATTGTAAACTAGGCTTTCGTCCAGTCCACAACTCATGCGGTGTTTTAGAAACCAACTTAGATGGTACATCGTTTAGAATGTACATAGCGGTTTGTAAAGCATATCCCCAAAAAGAATTATGGAGCCTTGGATAACTCAACATAGACCTAACCATATCCAAAATAGTTCTATTTCTCCTTTCTACCACCCCATTTGAGGTGTACCTGGCACAGAAAACTGAGAAATTATCCCGTTACCAATAAGATATTGTTAAAACTCACCAGATAGATATTCTCCACCACGATCCGACCTCAAGACTTTTATGTGTTTCTCAAGCTGATTTTCAACTTCAGTTTTATATGCTTTGAAAATGTCAAAAGCATCCGACTTATGTCTCATGAGATACATATAGCCAAATCTCGAGTAATCATCCATGAAAGTGATGAAGTACTCATATCCACCTCAAGCTTGTATGCTCATAGGACCACACACATCAGTGTGTATTAGTCCTAAACATTCAATGGCTCTTGTGCCTTTGGTCGTGAATGACCTTTTGGTCATCTTGTAGATTATCAACCTTTAAGTCACTTAAAGGTCCATCACTAACCAACCTTTTGATCCTATCAAGGTTAATATGACCTAGGCGCAAAAGCCATAGGTTGATTTCATCTTTTGATAATTTTACTCTATTATGATTTGGTTGTATTGATTCCATGTCTAAAAAGTGTGAGATATTTCTATGCAAGTAGAATAAACCATTTTCCAATGTACCTTTGTAAACAAATTTGTTATTCTTACAAATAATAAAACATTTGTTAAAAGTAACCGAATATCCAAAATTATTTAAACAAGAAATCGAAATTAAATTCCTCTTGAATTGTGGTACATAATAAACGTTTATTAAATCTAAATGCCAACTAGAATCTAGATTAACTCTAATATCTCTCACTGCACTGGCAAACACCAACGCTCCATTACCTAAACATAAGTTGAATTCATTCTTATTAAGTCTATTCTTTTCCTAGAATCCCTTCTTGTTATGCCTAAGTTGCATTTTCTTTTGTTGTTTCTTGACCTTCTTACGAGTCTTAACTGTAGCAACTTTACTAACCGTATGAATTTCCTAACCCTTGCCTTTCATAAGGATTTTCTCAGTGCTTTGATCATCTTGCATCAGGCCTTGCTAGGTGTATTCCTTATTGTTCAAGGTGTAGTATAACTTGAATTGATCAAAGGAATCTGATACTGAGTTGACAATCATGTTAATTTTCGGCTCACTATCTATCTCAGCACCATTAAATTCAGCAATGTTGAGATGAACTATGACTTTCATCATGTGATCTTTCACAGCCTATCTAGGTTTCACCTAAAGATTCATTAAAGCAGTTACTGCCTCTCTCTTAGTCGTCCTGGACTTCATAGCAAAAATCTCTTCCAGAGACACCATTCTATCAGTAGCAATCTCCATTCCTTCATGTTGATGTTGCAACACGTCGGAGATGGTGGCCATAATGTAACATTTAGTCATCTCATCTGAACACTTCCACTACTGATACTCATCTCTTTGCTCCTAAGTAGATTCATTAGCAAGAGTAGATGGTTTAGGAGTACACATAACAAAATTATGCTTTTCAGATTGCAATAAAAGCCAAATTTTCCTTTCCCGTGTGACATATTTATCATCAATTAAAGTATTATCTTTTAGGATGTTGATTAAGGATGGGGTCATGATTTCTTTATAATAACAAAAATTATATAAGTAAACAATCATGATATAGCACTTTCGAATATTTATCTTGAATTAAATAACATAATTCAATCGTAAAATTCAACGGTGATCCAATACCCATAAATGTCACGCCTCCTTTGGGAGTTCGCACCATTTACTAGTTGGACTAGGTCACACCTAATTGTTAACATAACAACCATCATTTTCAATTTTAGCCTTGAGATTTTATTAACTAGAACTCTTAATAGGATATTAGTAAAATCATATTGAGTGTGTTACCAAGTTATCAACATTCCATATATTCCCTCACGAATATCCCTCCTTTGGGAGTAGATATCGTTTGGGCTAATTGTCTAGTTTATTCTTATAAGGAAGTATCTTGCTAAATTCCATTCATGAATACTCCTTGGGGGTTTATTACACGAAACATAAAGCTCAACTGAACTTGGAGGTCATAGGTGTTCCAAAACACCTTCTCCCACTCAATTATTTAAGGCCTGTGATCGAATCCCATAGAATGATTTAACAAGTTATCTTGATGCCAATTAGATACCTAAACCATTCAATGCATGTCCATACCAAAAGAGATATATGAGTGGCACTCCTGTTTTATATGACATGTTATCAAACAAAGACAAACATTGCAATATTTAGGTAAATATAAATAGTTACAATTTTGGTTCATCCTTGAAAAACATGTAAATTACATTTTTTTGGAATACAAAAAACTCATTTCTTGGCAAACAAGTCTTCATGCCTCCATCGTTTGTGCACCCCTTGGCTGCCTCCCATGGGAGTGCGCACCCCACAACCCCATAAAGGGTTGCAATGCACAGTCCATGGCTTCCACAGGGCTGCCGTGCGCAACCCATTCCACAACAATTGTGGCCGCGTGCTCATTCGTACGCACATTTGTTGCTTTGGCTCACACGGTCCCAAACTTGTTCCGGTTGCTTCCAATTCTTCAAACCTTCGAGTCTTCAATACTTGAATGTATTACAGAAGAATTTTAATTAATAAAATATTACAGTATTTTTAATACAATATAGTGCAGTTTTTTAATACAATATTTTTCTACAGTATTTTTATTACAATATAGTGCAGGTTTTTAATACAATATTTTTCTGCAGTATTTTTATTACAATAGCAAAATAAAAAAAAACATAGCAACTACCAAGAAGGAAATTATGGCGATGATATGCCACATTTCTTGTTACAATCCAAAAATAAAATACATTGAAATTCTAGGACCAAAATTGAGCAATAACAATCCACATATTAAAACACACACACACACACACATACACACACACACACACACACACACACACACACACATATATATATATATATATATATATATATATATATATGTATCCATACATTCCAATTTAAATATATATGTGAATACCTAGAGTGTCGTCTCATTCTAAAACATGCATATTAACAATAAAAAGAAATAGATTCATGTACACATACATCAACTAATCAAGGGTACAATCATACTCTGATACCAATTGTAGGGAAAAATCGGTTTAAAACGCGGCGGAAGCATAAAATTAGGGTTTGGTATATTTTAAAAATTTCCCCTTTAAAAGAAAGAACCATAACCTTAGATTAAGTATATTAAAAGTATCGTACCTTTTTTTTCGTGACGATTGAACTAGCGTCGAATTGAATCTACAAGATCTTCCAATCCAATCACGAACGTGAATCACCAAGGAGTGTGGCTCTCTTTCTTTAAACTGTATACCGAAGGATGGAAACAAACAAAATCTCTTTATTTGTTAGTCACGATAATCCTCTAAGAAGAAAAACAAAGAACGTTAGGTCACTTGTGAATTATCAATCAATTTGATTGAAACTCGCGTGAACCTTGATTCGATGTTGTACACAAAACCTTTTAATGTAAAGGCTACTAGTGCTCTATCTAAAACAAAACGTTATTTCTTCCTATTCTTCTTTGCTGAATTTCACACACTTATCTTTAGAGTTGGAAGAATTTATCTAGAGCAAGAACCAATTATTGAATATAATTAAATTATGATTAAATTAAAGCTTCCAAATTTGATCAATTGTCAACTAGAGTTTTAATAGAAATCAAATACTTCCTAATTTGACTAGATAAATAAATTCATATTATTTATCTACTTATCAAATATAGTATTTTATACTTATCATATTACCAACAATAATATGACTATAAAAGATCATCTCCTACTAGGAAAAAGACTTTGACTTTTAATTAATTAATTAATTTTCATTTAATTAAATAATAAAATAAAAAATAATATAATAAACTATTATATATTGCCTTAGCCGCCCAAGCCAATATATATAGGCCAAATATTATTTTTCCTATTTTATTTAATCCATTGGACTTAAATAAAAAGTCCACATGTGAACTAGACACATTCTTTTTTAAAGAAACAAGTCCACATGCCTTAATACAATTCTAGATTGACCTATAAATTGGTCTGGTAGAATATATCAAGTGATCCATAAAAGTTCGTGTGGATTAGGGATCTTGGCGGGCTAGCTAAATTTAAGCTTCAATAGACATAACCTAATCCCAATCAACAAATGATTCACTTAGGTCAAATCTATTAATTTTAGTTTATTCCACTAAAGAACTAAAATTGAACTCTTAAATAAAGATAGAATAAGTCAATATTGCTCATTCATACCCTAGACAATCTTAATGGAGAAAGTGTATCCTCGTGAAGAATATCAGTAATCGCCAAGAGCTCATAGACCGCCTATAGCTCTCCAAGTTACCATATTTACTCATATGACCACCTTTTGAACTTGGATATTTTGACTTGTCCATAAGCCATATTTCAATAGACACTATTGTAAGATTTAATATCCAATACCTCAAAACATCCATACGATGATATTCTACTCTCATTTAACAAATGGAGCCACGATGTCCATATCTATAAATGAAGTCCTCTATTGATTAACAAATGATTATCACCAAACTATCGAGAATAGACTATGTTATATAATCGTACTCATTGATAGCTAAATGATAACACTTGCAACCATAAGTCCATCATTTATCTCAGGATTGAGATAGACTCTTCGATTGTCTTCAAGTGAAAACTTTTATCCATTGACAGTTCTAGATAAATTATTTCACTGTGATCCTATTCAATGCACCTACCTAGTGCACTAGATTTCTTTACCTAAAGTCACCACACTTTGATGATTTTAGACTCATCATAACACGTTTGTAGGCGTTGTAGCTGTAAACCCTCAAGAGACAAAACTCCTCCTACTAGGGCCACCTAGAGGTTTAAAGGCTTGTAGCATACGCTCAATGCTATCATGTTCCCTACGAAAGTGGCTTAGTTAGGATTATTATTTTTATGATTAGTTATTAAGTTTTTGTTGTCTTAGTTTTGCTTGAGGACTAGCAAAATATATGTTTATGGGTATTTGATCAGTCATTATATATATATATATATATATATATATATATATATATTATCTTCATTCCTCCAATTGCTTCTTTCTCGAGTTATTTTGTGTGTTTGAGCATTTTCAGGTTGTTGGATCTAAGTGAGGTGAATGGAGAATTTTAGATGAAAAGAGGAATAATTGAAGATTTGAGGAACTTATATGCAATTTCCTATGACCACTGTCAAGACCGCTATGAATTTTCACAGCAGTGAGACAGCGACAATAGGATAGGTGTTGATCGTTGTAAGACCACTGCAACCGCTGTATCCCTCACATCGGTATCAAGGTTTTTCGTCAAATAAGGTCACCAGTTGTTAGGATCGATGTGCCACCTACAGCGATTGGACAATTCCGTGCCAAATAAGGTTTTCTGACTTCGTTCAAATTGGTGTTCATATAAATATATCACGATCTTAGGGTTTGAGGGGATCGGACAATACACACAACTTACAGACCACTTCTCCATACCTTTTCACTTCACAACACAATTCTTTCAACCATCTTGCACATTCGAAGATTCAACGACTAAGAAGATTTCAACATTGAAGATTTGAAGAATCTGTTTGAGGCCTCAGTGAGTTTTATCTTTTCTTTCTCTTGTCTTTCTATCTTCATGATGTGTAACTAATTCCATAACTAGGGAATCAATGTGAACTTTTTGTGAATACTCATGTTTGGATTAATATTATTTCATCAATTCAATTCTTGATTTATTCACTATGCTTAATTGCTTAATCCTCATTAGTTTTAATATTTATTCACACCATAGACCAATGGTGCATGATTATTATAGGGTGAAGATTATCTGAGAATAAGGGTTAGAGTATAGACCAAACCTAACATTGATTAATGCTCTTTTGAATGAATGAATGAATGAATTTTATCTTTAGCATAGGCCAAACAAAGTATATAATTTGGTTCTTATTTCTTACGCTTAACGGGTTTCCAATCATTGTTCACACCATAGACCAAGGGTGAATAGTGGTTGGGAATACATGACTCATCCCACGATCATATGGTAATAGTCATATTAAAGATAAATAGTGAACCCTTGAATTGATTGAATTTTATTTACAAATTAATTCCAAACATTAAGTGTTCATAATTGGGGATCATTGATGACCTAGTGCTTTCTTTCTATTGATCACAACCAATTCTTCTTAACTGTTTTCTTTAGTTTAATTTAATTTTGTTTTTAGTTTAAATCGATCATCATCAATTTCTGGTTACTATAATTTAGCATTAATTAAAATTATTTTTCAATCAATGAATCTCTTTTCCTCGTGGGAACGATCCTTACTTGTTGTTGTAGTTATCTTCACGATTCGTACACTTGAGAGTACTGTTTTATAACTACGGTTTTACACCCTATAGTTTTGACCTGTTTTTCCACCAGGAGGTCGAGGCTCACCCTCAACTTCTCCTCATTACTTTTTGGGTGATAGTGTTGGATCCGGAAAGTGGGCAGCTTTAGCTCAATTTGCAGGACTGTTAGTATTATATTCAATAGCAAGAGTGTAATAATGTTTTTGATAATCTTTTTATATTAATAAAGTGATTTCTAGTTTAACAAATCCTATAGCATCTATAGTTTAATTATTATAATTGTCAAAAGTAAATAATCATATGATCAAAAGACTATAAGAAATGAAGAATTGTTCATACATCTGGATATGTATGAGGTAGACATAATTCTTTAGTTAGTCTTGAACAATACTTACAACTTAAGATAAAGGTTGAGCACATTTACCTTATTAAAGATGTAGATTCTTTTGCTAGCAATTGAGTGGGATTAAATGTGCCATGATGAGTCTAAAATCATCAAAGTGTAGTGTCTTTGGGTAAAAGAATATAATACACTAGGTGCATTGAATAGGATAACAGTGAAATACTTTATCTAGAACCGTCAGTGGATAAATTTTTTTTTACTTAAGGACAATCGGAGAGTCTATTTTAATCTTGAGATAAATGATGGACTTATGGTTACAAGTGTTATCATTTGAGCTGTCAATGAGTACGATTAAATAACATAGTCTATCATCGATGGTTTGTTGGTATTCATTTGGTAATCGATAGAGGATTTCATTTATCGATATGGACATTGTGGCTTCATTTATTAAATATGAGTAGAATATCATCATATAGATATTTTAAGGTATTGGATATTAAATCTTAACGTTAAGTTTTTAATAGTGTCTATTGAAACATTGCTTCTGGGCAAATCAAAATATCCAAGTTCAAAATGTTGCCATATGATTAAATATGGTAACTAGAAGAGCTATAGGCGGTCCATGAGCTCTTGGCGATTGTTGGTATTTTTCGCGAGGATAACCTATCTCCAATAAGGTTGTCTAGGGTACGAATGCGAAACATTTACTTATTCTATCTTTATTTAAGAGTTCAATGTTAGTTCTTTAGTGGAATGAGCTAAAACCTAAGTGAATCATTTGTTGATTGTGATTAGGTTATGTCTATTGAAGCTTAAATTTTGATAGCTCACCAAGATCCTCAATCCACACGAACTTGCATTGATCACTTGATATATTCTACCAAACTAATTTCTGGGTCCATCTAGAATTGTTTTTGGATTTTGAAATCAGAAAGTTTTGGAGAGGTGCGGTAATGTGTGATCAAGACATGAGGTAACTCTTCAAATACCTGTAATGGGCGGCCAAGGATGTGGGAATCCTTGGGCGGCCCTAATGGGGTGCGATTAGCATTCCATTAATATATTAAGAATATAATTTGGACATTTTAATTAAATGGGCTATTAAATTATATTAATGTATTAATTTAAGGCATGTGGACTTGTTTCAATTTTAGTAAAAATGGGTCTAGTTCACATGTAGATGTTTTAGTAAAGTCCAATGGATTTAATAAAATGGAATAATAGTATATTGTCCATAGATTAGGCTTGGGCGGCAAGCCTAAAATTATTAGCCTAATATATTGTTTTATTTTACTATTTAATTAAATGAAAGTTAATTAATTAATTAATTATTTAATTATTTAATTAAAAGTCAAAATCTTTTTCTTACTAGAAGAATGTCTCTTATTGTCATACTATTGTTGGTAGTATGATAAGTATCAAAGACTTTATTTGATTAGTAGATAAATAAAAAGAACTTATTTATCTAGTCAAATTAGAAAGTTTTTGATATCTATCAAAACTCTAATTGACAATTGGTCTAATTAGGAAGTTTTTTATGTAGCCATAATTTAATTGATATTCAATAACTTATTATTAGATAATACACATATGAGTTGGAATAGGGTTGAAACTTAAAGTTGATAGGAGTTTTGGTGAAACACAAATCCTCCATGTGTGAGGATTTTCGGCCATATATATATATACATCTCAAGAGAATTCGGTCATGACTATTGTTTTTGGAGAGAAGTTATTTTTATTTGTTTTATTTGTTTTATTTGCTTTAGAAAAATCCAACTCAAAGAAAATGTGTGTGAGAATTCGGCCAAGAGATGAAAAAGAGAAGAGCGTTTTGTTTTCGATAGTGCACTAGTAGCTTTTATATCAAAAGGCTTTATGCACAACATCGAATCGGGTTCACATGGGTTTCAATCAAAAGATTAAGAATTCACAAGTGACCAAACATTCTAAGTTTTCTTTAGGAGGGTTATTGTGACTAACAAAAGAAAAAGTATTTTTTTCCATCCAAAGGGAGCTCACACTCCTAGGTGATTCACATTCGTAATTGGATTGGAAGATTTTTCAGTTGTAATTCAACGCAATATCAATCGTCACGTAAAAAAGGTACGATACCTTTTAATTATATGTTAATTAATCAAGGGTTAAGATCCATTCTTTTAAAGGAATTTTTTTGAAATATACCAATCAAACTTTTCGCTTCCACTACCTGTTTTTTTCTTACAAGGACCGCATCCACCTTAAATGCCAGGGAGTATGGGGTTTCCCAGGTGGTGGTCTCGTGGGTGGTACGATAAGTCCAGAGCACGTTTGGCAACTCCTCTACCCACCCTCACTTCTTCTATTGGAGCCTCTTCTTTAGCAACCTTTTGATGGCCTTATTTGTATATTCAACTAAACTATTGATTTGGGGGCGAGCAACAGAAGCGAATCGGAGCTCGATCCCAGTCCTTCACAGAAGTCTCTGAAATTGTAGTTATCAAAGTGATTTCCTAAGTTCGTGATGATGATCCTTAGTGTGCCGAACAGACACACCACATTCTTCCTTATAAATGAGGTAGTGTTGGCCACCGTAATAACCACTGTGGTATGCTTTGCAAGCCTGGGTGAAGTTGGTAACAACCTGATTAAGTCCACCCCCCATATCACGAACGGGTCGGGGGTACTGATCATGAAGAGCATTTCCAAGGGTTGGTGTATCAAGTCAGCTACCTTCTGGCAAGGTGCGCACGAGCAGACAAACTTTTTTGCATCTTCATAGAGACTTTGCTAAAAATAGCTCAACCTTAGGACCCGGTACGCCAGTGTGTCTCCGCCTGAATGGTCACCATAAGTCCCAGAATGGACTTCCCTTAAAGCCTACAAGGCATTTTTCGGATATAGACATCTAAACAGAGGGAGGGACTTCTCTTTCTGGTAAAGATGTATTTAAATCAAGCAGTATCTCACCACATTTCTTTTCAATTTCCTAGCTTCCACCGGATCACTCAACAGGGAGTTTTCTTACAAATATTTGTCTATCGGGTTCATCCAGCTAATGGCTCTTTCGACTGGATGGATATTCTCTCTCTATCCAATGCTTGACCGGGGTAGGAGCTGCAGTGGCACTCCCCTTGGCAAGTTTTGGTCGTTATCGGTCGTGATCTTTTCAAAAACATCTGCCCGATGGTTCTCTGTTCTAGGGATCTGTTCAACTCTGGTACCTTTGAATCTGTTCATCGTTGCTTTGGCCTTCCCTATCTAGGCCACCATGTTTTCTCCATTGGTTCTGCACAAACTAGTGACCTGGCTAACCACCAACAAGGAGTCACTTTTTACGACCAGATACTTCGCCCCAAGTTTCTTGGAAACCATCATGCCTGCTAGGATAGCCTTATACTCTAACTCATTGTTTGTTGCATGAAACTTGAATCTGAATCAATGGTAGCATTTTACACCTTCAGGGTCAGTTAGGATAATCCTGGCTCCGTACCCTTACTGGTTGGAGGCCCTATCCACATAAAGTGTCCATATCTTGGCCTCCACTGGTCATTCCTTGTTGTATCATTCTCTTGTCCTGGTTGGCCAATTTGGTCCTCCCTTCGGTCCTCCGGTCCGTCGCTGCTAAACTCTGCTATGAAATCTGCTAGAGCCTGCCCCTTGATAGTGTTCCTTGGTTTGAACTGGATGTCATGTTAAGTCATCTCTAGTGCCTATAGGACATGCCGATCTAATACATCGGGTCGCTGTAAGAACTGTCTGAGGGGTTGATCGGTTATGACTGCAGCAGTGTAGGCTTGAAAGTAAGAGCGCAGCTTACGGAAGGCAATGACTAGGGAGATGACCAACTTCTCTAGCTGGGTGCATGTCTTTTCCGACTTGTTGAATGATTGGCTGACATAGTAGACTGACATTTGGATTCCTTCTTCGCACTCCTTGATCAGAGTCGCACTGGCCGCGGTGGCTAATAAAACAAGATACAACTGCAACACGTCCCCCGATAAAGGCTTGACTAGCAAATAGGGGTTGGTTATGTACTCTTTACGTTCGTGGAAGGCACGCTCACTTTCGTGACCCCAAGTCATTGCCTTTCCCTTTTCGATTTCTTGAAAAAAGGGGAGGCACTTATTAGTTGACCTCGTTATGAACAGGTCGAGGGCGGCTATCCGGCCCGTTAGGTATTACACTTGCTTAAAGTTGGTAGGTGATTCTAGATAGAAGATTGCCTTGATCTTTGCTAGGTTTGCCTAGAATCCTTTCTAGTGAACCATGAAGCTGAGGAATTTCTCGGTTAAGACCCTGAAAATGCACTTATCGAGGTTCAACTGTATCTGGTTATGCCTCAACACTTTAAACGTCTAGCAGAGGTGCTCAGCGTAGTGCTCTGCCTGTTTTGACTTGGTGATCATGTCATCGACATAGACCTCCATTGTTTTCCCTATTTTTTCAATGAATAGCTTATTCACTAGCCTTTGGTAGGTGGTCCCGACACTTTTAAGCCCAAAGGACATGACCTTGTAGCAATAGAGACCTTGGCTGGTAATTAAGCTGGTTTTCTCTCAGTTTTGAGGGTGCTTCACAATCTTATTGTAACCAAAGAAGGAATCCATGAATCTCAAGAGTCGGTTTCCCACGGTGTAGTCAACCAATCGGTCTATATTTGGCAGCGGGAAGCTATCCTTGGGACAAACGCGGTTCAGGTCGATGTAGTCCATGTACATGCACCACTTCCCATTGGTCTTCCTGACCATGACCATATTCACCATTCTAGGTACCGGGATTTCTATTTTACTGGTTGGAAGGTCATGTCCACGTTGAGCCGGTGACATATTAGGCTAATGGGGATGCCAGGCATCTCCTCGTGACTCCAGGTAAAAATGTCACGATACTATTACAGTAATCGCTCCACTGTGGCCCTCAGTTCCGACAGCATCATGGTTCTAAATTTCACCGTCTTTGAGGGATCTCCCTCTTTGATGGTCACTACTTCGAGTTCCTCTATCTGCTGCTCTCTCTCTCACAGCCTCCTTGCTTCTAGTATGCTTTCCACTCATTAACCTCCATCGAATCATCGAGACCTAGTGACTCACTCGTCTCCTCTTTTACAGTTGGTACTGCTTGGTTCCCACTGGCGATTTGCAAGCATTGCTTGATCAAGGCAGTGGGGTTGAAGAATACGGCATAACACCTCCTTGTCACCTATTGGTTTTCTCTAAGCTCCCGTACATGAGCTCCTATTGAGAATTTCAGCACGTTGTGGTATATAGACACGACACCCCTAATTTTCAATAGAAATGGCCTTCACAAGATTATGTTCTATGGATGGGGGCTTCTACCACTACGAACTCTATCATCGTGTTAACCTAGTGGGGGGCTTCCCTGATGATAACGGGGAGGATCATGGAGCCGGTAGGGAGGATAGAATCTCTAGTGAACCCATACAGAAGGTTGGTGCAGCTGTAGTAGGGGTGCTTGAGGTTGAAACGGTCTAACGCTCCTTTGAACAGGATATCCACGTTGCTCCATGTATCAATCATGACATGGTGTACTTGGCAATTGGCCACCTGGATAGGAACCACCATAGGATCATCATGGGGTACAACCGTGTTGTACACATCATCTTCGGTGAAGATTATCTGGTTGTTGGGGTTCCAGTTTAGGATCGCTTGGGCAACCCTGAGTACCTGCTCTCATTTTACGAGTCGTGGCATCTTTCTTGCATAGTTTTTTGTTGAACTGTTTGAGGCCCCAGCCATGGTCTCCGCTGATGGTGTTGATTATTTAGATTTGATGCATGAGGTCATTCCCTTTGTACTTCTTTTTATTTTCTTCTCCCTCAAGTTCACACTGTACCTCTTTTTCTATCCTAATGTCATCCTAAACCCGCTGTAGGAACTCGACAAGCGGCCCACCCCGGACTAGGTTCTCGATCTTATTACGGAGGCTGAAGCATTCCGAGGTGTTGTGCCCCACATCTTCATAGAAGTCACAGTATTTGTACCTATTTCTCTTATCTTTAGGGAGCTTTATGGGTCCGGGCTTTTTGAGGAGGCCTTTGTCTCTGATGGATAGATAGATCACATCATTTGGGACGTTAAGAGAGGTGAAACGTTTATACATCGCATTCTTCTGGTTGCTTACCTTAGTTATCTCCTTGGTAGGTAGGCTTATTCATGTTGGGGAAGGCTTCTGAATCGAAGATCTTCTAGTTGGGAGACGGTTTTATTTCAGAGAAAGTGAAGGTAGCCAGAATGAGGACTTGTTTGACGAGCGTTCAGTGTTCCTCGGGAGAGGCTCAAACCGAGTGGGTTCCTTCGTGAGCCGCTTCGAGGTTCACTCCTTATCGTGTTCTATCTTGACCTGGAGCTACTCGTCTATCTTGATTTACACCAGGGCCATTGTGTAGGCTTCTTTGTAGGTTCTTAGCTTGTTCTTGCTAAAAGATCTCCATAACTTCTCAACCTAGAGGTTCTTTCTGAAGTTGGTGAGTGTCTCGACCTTGACGAAAACACCCATTTGGATTACCTCTTTGTGGAACCTCTCCATATAGGACTTAAGAGATTTGTTGCACTCTATACCACATACTAGAGCATGATGGGGTCTTTTGGTCATGGTTTCACTCCCTAGAACTAGGCACAGAAGTCCCCAGACAAGCGGGTGAAAGAGCACACACTTCGTAGGGAAACTTTCTGAACCAGGCTTTGGAAAAATCAATCAAAGTGGAGGGGAACATCTTACACATGGCTTTCCTTAAAGCATTATGCACCTCCAACTGATGCACGAAGGATTCCAAATGGCCGAGTGGGTCATCCGTTCTAGAGTACTTTTCTGCAGTCATTTTAGACTTGGGTGGGAGTTCTGCATTGACTTCCTTAGAGAGTGGAGTTTGCATCTCATTCAAGGAGTTCTTTGGCTCCCTTCGATGTTTCCCTTTTTCAAGCTCCTATAGGTGCTTTACCATCTTTGACATCTTTGCCATCTTGTCCTTAAGGCGCTTTGAGTCACTATCTCTAGATTGGGCATTCGGGCCTACCTTATCTCATGTGGTTCGGGATGCTGCGATTGGCCTGGGTTCTCCCCTGGTTTTCCCTTCCTTCCTCCTCCGGGATTGGGTCCGCTTTACCTTCATCTTGCTTCCGGTTCCTGACTTATTAGTCATTATGGACAAGCTCTTAGCAGTTTCTCAATAGAGGATCTCGACCGCGGAACGAATCCGTAGAGGATTAGTGACCGTCGGCCTCTGGTTTGGCACTGGAGCGGGGTTGAGTTTGTCAAACACCAGATTCCTCGTACAGGGCTCAGCTTCATCAGCTATAGTAGGATGATGTGGTATCTGAGAGGATGATGTGGTATCTGAGCCAGGGGGTCAAAAATATTGTGTTGAATCTGTTCTACGAAAGGCAACAACCTAGAACATAAATAAATCTTACATGCTCATATCGGGGAGCAGAGTGGAGACAGGGGCGGCCGAGGCTGGTGAAAGCAGGGGCGACAATGATGGTAGCTCGAACGTGTCAGGTTCGGTTGAACGTTCACATCTTATCTAGCATGAGTCTCCTATGTGGAGACGTAGGCGTAGGGACCTGACAGATTAGGATAACCTTGAGAGGATCTCAACCTCATTCTTTATGAGTTTTGGGAGAGGGATTAGTATGAGATTGAGGGATAAACCAATGTGGTATAAGGTTCCCACAGATAGCGCCAAAGTGTTATCCCTAAAATCGGTCCGAGATTTTCTAGGTAACACTTAGACCAGTCGGAGCGCTGCTTCGCGGTTAGAGGGGCTATAATATGGACTGGAGAGCTAGACCCTTACTCTGCTAGAGTGAAGGTAGCGGAGTCGAGGCCTGGAAGTGTTAGAAAGCCCTGGTTACAGCTTGTCAGACTATCCTGGTGTTTTTTTAGGACCAAATCCCAGTTGTACTGGAACCAATCGTGGTTCAACATGATATACAAATCTAACATTTGAGTTGATATTGGGGACATACAAGAATAAAAATAATAGCACACTATTCTCATTAAGTTGATGGCATTGCCAGTCTTACAGGGTACCATGAGAATACAATGATCTGAGTCCTTCTAATGGAGGTAAGATTACACAATTTTAGTCCCAATTAGGGGTACCAATCCTCGTATAGGAGTAAATATTACATTGCTTCGATCTCTAGAAGGATGATCAATCGTTCTACACTAGCACTATCACTTTTTTCTTTCTTTTTGCTTCAATTTTTTTTTCCTTCCTCTTCTCCTCTAGGGAGTTGGGGTATTTATAGGGCACTATCTACGTGGTTAGTGAGGGATTTTCCCTTTAGTGGGGAGCCTCTATAGCGATCCAAATTGTCCATTCATTTGGGACCCACTGTCCCACGTATCATGGATGGCTGGGATTGGTCTAACTAGACCCTAGGACTGATCTGGTGATCCCTTTGGCTGGCGGGATGTCTCTGCTCTAATATAGGTAACGTTCAGAAGATCCCCACCATTGGTTTGTTTGGGACACGGTTCACCTACACGCCTCGAGTGGTCAGGATGGCTCTACACATGCCCTAGTACCCACATGGGTGCCATGTAGGCACTTACGTGGCGTTTTCCCCGACTCTGGATGGCCAGGGGTGCATGAGCTGGTCTCATAGGTAGTTTTCATAGTCAGGGCCTGACAGGGGACAGTGGCAGCGTCTGCCATGCTGCCATTATCAGGTGCCTTTTTTTAGGTCTTCTTCTTTTTGCTTAGGTGCTTTTAGCATTCTTTTTATCTATTGGAACTCAGGTTCCCTCTTTGGGTGATGGTTGGAGTTGACCTTGGTTGGGACTGAGTTGGACCATTATGGGACCACTGAAGTTGATCGACATGGCACAATAGTGGCCAACCATTCTCCCATTTCCTTTTTTTTTGTTATCCGGTCCCAATTAATGCTCTCCCTGCTTGTTGTCCTTCTTTAAATCTATACCCATTTGAGCGGGCCCTCTGACTTTAATGCTGACATCAACTGCCTTTCACGGGTTTGGTTGCAACCTTTGGCTGGGATTCTAGATTGTTCCAAAAATGTCTAGGTCTCCCTAATGCTTGTTTGATCTTAACGAACCAGCTACGTGGGAAGAGGGCCCCTTTTCTTGATTTATAAGGAATCCGGGATCTGTCCCGATCAAGCAAGGTTTCGTTTAGAGCGGGGTGGGTAGTAATGAATTGGGGAGGCTTCTCCGGTTCCCGCTTCTTTTTGAAGTGTTGGGGTGAGGCACTCTCTTGATTTCTCCCTTGACCACTTTTTCATGTTAACAAGTCGAAAGTCGAGCTTGTATGGAAACAAATTAGATTGATCTTAAGGTTGCTCATATAGTGACAACGAAGTCGCGTTGGTCAAGTGATCTTCCCACAGACGGCGTCAAAAAAGTATTAACCGAAAATTCATTGAGATAGAAAATTCCGATCAACACCCTCAAACTGCAACCTGGTAAATCGCAACGGGGTTGGTACCTCTAGGTACTAGGGTTTTGTATAAGTAAGGAGTAAGGAGTAAGTTGTAAGGTGGTGTTTGGTTGAGTGGAATGAAATGGAATGGAATGAAATGGAAAGAAAGTCATTCCATTTGTTTGGTTTGTTAGATAACAATGGAATGAGGATTCCATTGGAATGGGGATGCCACCATTTTGGGGGAATGGGCATTCCATCCAAAAACCAATGGAATGCCCATTCCATTCTATTAACACATTTTTGCTTCCAAAAATAACCCTTTATACCCCAACTCTATTCCAAAAATACTCTCGTTTCCAAAAATAATATATATATATATATAATATTATATTATCATAATATATCATACTATTATATTATACATATATATATATATATCATATTATTATATAATATATATATTGTGTTATATATATATATTATTGTTGCATATCTTGTATTATTACATATATTATATATATATTATATTATATAATATAATATAATATAGTTATATATAATATATATATTATTGTTATAATATATAATAATATATAATATTTTTATATAAAAAATAATAATAATAATTGTTAACGAGAAATTTACTCAAGATAATAAATTCCCACTAACGCCTTTGAGACCACTACCACGGAGGTGGTGGCCGGGATTAGTACCTTTGATACCTAACTTGTTTAGATAAAAACGAATGTTTGTATAACAATAACAAGTGGGGACCTTAGTATTAATTACTCATGGAACACGGGATTCTTTCTCATATGCTCACTATCTCTCTAGAACGTAGGAAGGTAGTAGCTTCGTACTTGTCGAATAGTGGATGTCACGACGGTTGTGTTCTGATCACAGAATTAAGGTTCGACGTACTTCTCTCTCCTTTTTTTCCTGTCGTCTATATCTATTTTTTGGTGTATTTATATATGACCGAATCAATTTGAATGGGTGTATCTCCCGCCTTGATTCTCTGAACTTACTCCCCCCCTTATCGGGCGGGATCCTTTATTTGAAAGTCGTTGACTCTGATTAAATAACGGGAGCGATGATATTGTTGACGAAGATAAGTTTGCTTCCTTTTTGGAATCAAACTCTTGACTTGCATGTAAATGTTGGTTATTAAGTAGATATGTTCCTGTGCGTACTTACTGCATGATTATTCATGGAGGTTGCTGAGCTAGCCATTCGTAGTTTTTGCAGAGCGAGGTAGTTCTATGCTTTGGTTCCATTCTCGGAAGCTTGGAATGGAAATCCTAGTAGGCATTCATATGAGGTAACATAGATCTGATTCACCTAGAGGCCTTTTTCCTCCTCGTATCGTGGAGGGGACAGCGGGCTCCTAATGAGGTTGGTGGGCTTCTTGTTCAGGCCATAAGTTAAGTTTGACCTCTAAAAGCCTTAACCCGGAGAGGCTTTCTTTGCTTGTCGGGCTTCTTTCGAATGTTTCTTGAGCTTGGCGACCCTCCCTAGCTTTCATGAGGTGGTTGAGGAGCCATACCCCAAGAACCGAGGTTCCCAGGTAGGTGGCCTCGAGAAGCCTGGATTCCAGTGTTCACGTGCGAGCTCGACATGGTCGTGCCTAGCTTCTTCCCCTGATAGTTCTGAAGCCCGGCAATCCCTCCGTGCTTCTACGGGGTAGTTTTATGGTACATCCGGGGTTTCATGAATGTGGATTTTGGGCTTCGATTTGGGCTAAGAGAGTGGAAAATTTTTCTTTAACCGCTAGTCAAATTTTACTATTAACAGAAGTCCCCTCTGACTTGAACATTGGAGGTAGAGTTGGGGTTGGAGTCGGGAAATTTTCCGTTATGAGATAATTATTGAGAATCTCGAATGAAATCTTCTCATTAATTTCCCAAATGATGTGTCGAACTTGAATTGGTGTGTTCTTCGATGAAAACCGGCTGCGTTATGACTCTCTCCGTGGCTCTAGGCGATCTTTCCGAGGATATCGCTGACGTCATTATACCCCTAACCTCTATTGAAATTCAAACTCACTGCCCGTTTCTTCACACATTCTTTCAATTTCGAATTTTCAAACTTCTTCTCTCTTGCTGCCTTTTGTCGATTTCCCTTTCTTCTCAATCTCATAACCTGTTCTACCATGTCGAATGCCAGTCCTGACTCCATTGACTCCCTTGTTGATGACACAGAGGTCTCAAGTCTCGCCCACGAAAAACGGGCTCAAAGGCGAGGATGATTCTCTTTCGTCCCCGCAACGTCGTCGATCGAACCGGAATGTAGCCATCAGGATTGGGTTTTCTAACCAACCGGACAATCCTTTGAACTTGGTTGAAAAAGGACTCCAGCGATGAGAATAGGGTCGGTGTCACTGGAGTGGACCAGGTCACGGTCGTCGGTCCTTCCCTGGAGAGGCGCCCTCCATATAACTTCAGGGTCATTCCAGATTTTGTCTTTGACCCAAAGTCGATCAGCCACATGAGGACCAAATATGGCATCCCTGACACCATCTCTCTCACAGTCCCCCATAAAAATTACGATGTCTTTAACCCACCCAAAAGCGTACTCCCCATCCATGTTGCAGCCTTCGAGAGCGGGGTAAGGCTCCCTCTTCATCCTACCCTTCGGCAGGCACTCAACGCCCTTCAGTTGGCTCCCCTCCAACTAACACCCGGCTTCTAGAGGCACCAGGTTGGCTTCCTCATGCTGTGGAGGAAGCAGTGCGAGCTAAGCAAGATAACCAGAGGTCCGGGGCAGAGGAGCTCACTTTCCTTTTTCATATTGGGAGCCTGACTGGGGTCCCATGAGGTCAGTTTTACACTAAGGCCAAGAATAAATTTAATTTCATCATCCCTAGAGCTTTAAGGAAGGACCCGGCCTGGAAAGAAGAATGGGTGTTAGCTGGCAATGATTGGGGGAGCTAGATTTTTATAGGTGGGCATGAGTTCCTGGTTCCGACCACCTTTAATGACAAGCCCTCGTGGGGCCGAGATTCCTTGCCCGCCGAATCTGAGACGGTGCTGAAGGCCATCCTTGCCATGAACTACTTGAACCTGAAGTTCCCGACTGCTGACCCTTTCGATCCTCATCGGGTAAACTGTTATCTTCTGATATCCGACGCTACTCCTCTTAAGTATCTTGAACCATCAAGCTTTTGGGTTGTTGAATGGTTCAGTTCTGATGGTTACCCCCTTTTTTTAGCAGTTTATGTTGTTGCTCCAGCTCCTCGCAAAGCCCGGTAAGCTCTGACTCTTCCTCCTCCTCCCCCTCCTTCTAGGTCATCCCCGAGAACTTTCTCAGCTACCTCGGAGAAAGGGGGCCAATCTTTATGGTCGTTGCTTCACTGCTCCTGCTCTATCGCCTTCCCAGATGAGATCTAAGATGGTTATTCTCGCATCTCGGGCAGCTAAAGCTCTAAATCGTTGAGGGCTTGCTCACCAGGCCACATATACTTCTACCTCCGCTCCTTCGCCTATGGTTCCTGCTACAATTGATGCTTCTCCAGTTACATTACCCTCTCCTTCCGTTGATCTAGTTGTGTCCCGGACAATTCAGGCTCCAGGGGATCCCGAGGCTGGTATTTCTGAGATTCCCCCTTCTCGCCTCCATCATCAGTCGAGCTCGGCTTCAGGATGAGGTTTTAAAGCAGTTCGTTGCTTCTTGCATTTGTGGCGGGCTCTTTAGGATGGCTTCCATGACCGTGGATATTCTGGTTACCAAGGGGTCTTCCCTTCTAGCCGAGGTAGTCATCGCCTTTATTTTCTGTGATTATGAGCTTTGATTGCTTTTTAACATCTGTTTCATACTTTGCAGGCTTTCAAGTTCAATATAGTGATGGGCCATCAGGTATCCTTTCTCTAAGATCGGGTAGCTGGAGCTGAGGCTGAGCAGGCCATGGGACTGCTGGCGCAGGCTCAATCCCTGGTCCAGGAGATGACTTCCAGCCAGAGGGGAGAGCTTCAGTGCAACCACTAGAGGTTGAGGCGGTCTTTTGACCAAGAAACTCTTTGGTCTAAGCGACGAGCTAGCCAGCGGGATGACTGGAAGGAAGAAGCAAATGTGTTAGATGTTAAGAATCATGCTCTGTAAGCCCAAGTTGCCAAGCTTCTGGCTGAGGTGGATTCCTCCTTTAGCGAGGGATACTTCCACGCCTCCTACCAAGTCGATGAGGCATTCCCCTCCCTCTTTGACCTGTCAATTATTGCTAACTGGGATAGGGAGGAGATATTGGCCAAGGTCGCATAGATGTCTCGCCCCTTTGGTGATGACCTGGATTCCTCTAATGTGGCCGAAACTGGGAAGCAACCAGTCGGGTCAGTCCCTCATCCTCATCCTCATCCTTCCGTCTTCCCAATATCAGGTCCCGATAAATCCTCGAGGGGGGTTCTACCCATGGTGCTGGAAGGAGATCTTATAGAAGCCTCAGGTCCCTCTAAGGTGCCTTCAAGGGAGGAGCAAGTAGCAAGGGAAATTATGCCAGAGTCAATGGCCAACCTTCTTGATGCAGCCATACCTCATGAGGTCATTGCGGTGGTCAATGAGGTCTTGGAGGAGGATCCTGCTGAGCACCAGGCAATCGATGGGCATCCTTAGGAAGAGGTGGCTATCAGGGATGAGCGAGGTTCACCCGGAAGGAGAGGAGGCTGGAGGAGATCAGAAAGATGCAGAAGCTTGAATCCACCTTCTTGTAGCTTGCTCTGAATGCCAGGAAAGGGGGGTGGGCATCCTATCTTTATTCATGCTTGATCATCATTGTCACTCTCTCATTTTTTTAGTGCTTTGTAGCCCGGAAACAGGGGTTGGACTCTCTATCTGATTGTTATAGCCTTACCAGGGGATAGGCTCCCTAACTCATTAATGGAATTTAAATTTAGGTCTGGTTCAAATTTTTATTTGCATGTACTTGTTTCATTTTTTATTTCCATCTAGGTTCAACCCCTATAGCAACCTGATTTAGCTTGGGAAAAGTAACAAGACAGGAAAATTGCTTAAGTATGAACATAGATAGCTAGCTCGAGCTTCCGACTCTCAATAGAAACTTGCAGCTCGGTGACTTTAGTCTATAGTCCCCTTGTTTGATCGTGGACCTGTCACAGTAAGCAACCACGTGTACCCGGAGGGTTAACAACCAGTAATAGCTGGGACATTAGAGTTTAAGTAAAAGAGCTCTCTATCCTCAAGCTTCTTTAGGGGGTTATAGCCCGAATGAGGTATCAAGAAGAACTATCTTGCTCTCTCTTAGGCTGGGATGGCTACCGCGCTCTTAAACCTGAGTCCTTCTTGGGGGGTTATAACCAGACCAAGGCATCATGAGGGCTTTATTTCTTGGTCTTGAAATCTGGATTGCAGCTATGCTCTTACACTCAGACCCTTCTTGGGGGGGTGGTAGCCCGACCAAGGTATCAGGAGGGCCATCTAGTTACTTCCTGGTCTCGAGGTCTGGATTAGAACTATGCTCTTACACTCAGACCCTTCTTGGGGGTGGTAGTCCGACCAAGGCATCAGGAAGGCTATCTATCTACTTTCTGGTCTCGAGATCTGGATGGTAACTATACTCTTACACTCAGACCCTTTTGGGGGGGGTAGCCCGACCAAGGCATCAGGAGGGCTATCTAGCTATTTCTTGGTCTTGAGATCTGGATGGTAGCTATGCTTTTACACTCAGACTCTTCTTGGTGGGGGGTAGTGCCCGATCGAGGCATCAAGGATAGCAAGGGGGCTTCCCCGGCTAATCCCTAGTCTTGAGACGGAAATGTCTAATTTCCCTTGTAGACCCAAATATTTGTAGAACATAGCTGAAGACGGAGAAAAACAGGCTTTATTGATAAAAAGAAAGAAGTACATTATTGCTGGAGATTAAGATCTAAGTGGAGGTAGCCTGCTCATGAGCCCTCTGTTCAGGGGGAGAATTTTCTCAAATGATCTGCATTCTAGGTATGATCAATGAGTCGGCCATTCATGTCTTTGAGTTTGTATGCCCCATTGCGGGCCACCACCTTCACAAAGTATAGCCCTTCCCAGTTTGGTGCTAGGACCCCGTATGACCTCTTCCTGGTATTCAGCTTCACTTTCCTGAGAACTAGGTTCCCCTCCTTAAAGTTTCAGGCTTAAACCTTCCTGTTAAAATATCTAGCAATCCTGCTCTGGTAAACTGCTACCTTCTCAGCTACTAGATCTTGTTTTTCTTCCAAGAGATCCAAGCTAGCTCAGAGCTTGTCCTCCTTGTTCCCCGGTTCAAAATGTTGTACTCTAAAAAAGGTCTGTTTGTGCTCAATGGGAAGCACTGCTTCAACCCCGAAGGCTAGTGAGTAGAGCGTCTCCCCGGTAGCTGTTCTTCTTGTAGTGTGGCAAGCCCAGAGACCTCGGGAAGCTCCTCAGCCCATCTACCCTTTTTCTATTGTAGTTTCTTTTTCAACAGCTTCTTTATAGTCTTATTGGTGGATTCCACCAGCCAATTAGTCTGGGGGTGGGCTACTGAAGCGAACCTAAGGTGGATTCCCAAGCCCTTGTAAAAGTCCTTGAATCGGTCATTATCAAACTGCTTGTCGAGGTCAGCTATAATGGCAAGTGGGGTTCCAAACCTGCAAACCACATTATTTTTTTATGAATCTTGTTATATTTTCTTCTAATATCTAGGAGAGTGGTCCAGCTTCAACCCATATTGTGAAATAGTCAATTTTCACGATAGCATGCTTGGCTTGACAAGTTGCAGTTGGAAGCGATCCGATCAAGTCGACTCCCCACATAACAAATGGGTATGGTGAGCTAAGGGACGATAATCGCTCTGGCGGTAGGTGACTCAAGTTTACGGTCTTCTGGCAAGCTTCGCATGATTGTACCAAGATCTCTGCATCTTGATGGATTGTTGGCCAGTAGTACCCCATGCGGATTACTTGATATGCCAAAGCCTTCCCACCAATATGGTTGCCGCATTCCCCTGAGTAAACCTCTTTCAATGCCCATTTGCATCTTCAGGGTGTAAACATCAGAGCAAATGAAGGGATCTGCCCCTCCTGTATAAGTACCCATCCACCAAGCAATATCGGACCAAGAGCCTCTTGACTTTCCTATCTTGGTCTGGCTCCCAGGAAGTTTCCCTTCTTGTAGACAATCCACTATCGGGTCCATCCAGTAAGGTTACCGATCCAGGGTATAAGTCTCCTTACCTGCCACTATGCTAGATGGAGGGATCACTTGAAGAGGGATCTCCTGAGGTAAGGTCTGGCCACCATTTTCAGCTATCTTGGCTATGACGTCATCTCGACGATTCTGTTATCGAGGTATCTGCTAAATCTTAAAACCTTTGAATTTGCTCATAAGCTGTTGAACTAGCTTCAGGTAGGCAATCATGTTATCCCATTTTGCCAGATAATCCCTAGAAACTTGGTTGACTATGAGCAACGAGTCACTCTTAATCTGCAGGTAATCGACCCCGAGCTCTGCGGCTGCCCTTATTCTGGCTAAAAGGGCTTCATACTCTGCCTCATTGTTAGTGGCTTTAAACTCAAATCTGAAGTAGTGGCAGCACTCAGTTTCTTCTGGATCGATTAAAACTATGCTCGCTCCTCCCCCAGTTTTCCCGGAAGCTCCACCAGTGTAGAGGATCCACGACTTGCAACCCTCCGCCCAGCTGTCGGATTATGGAATCTTCTTAGGGGCTACGTCTGTTGCTGCAGAGGTCGCTTGGCTTGGAGGCATTGAGAGTTCTGCTACAAAGTCTTTTAGGGCTTGGGATTTAATTGTGGTCCTAAGCTTATACCTTAAATCAAACTGGGTGAGTTCTAGGGCCCACAAAACCAGTCTTCTGTAAATATCCGGCCGTTGTAAAAATTGACGAAGGAGTTGATTTGTTACTACTGCTATCGAATGAGCTTGGAAGTAGGGACGGAGCTTCCTTGCTGAGGTTACCAAGGCATAAGCGAGCTTCTCCAAAAGGGTATAGTTCTTCTCAGGCTTGGTTAAAGCGTGGCTTACGTAGTAGATAGGCCGCTGGACCCTATCTCCACATTCCTTGACCAAGGCCCCACTTACCGCAGTTTCTGAAATGGCCAAGTAAATTTTTAACTCTTCTCCAAGGCTTGGTTTAACCAGTAGTGGAGGGCTTGACAGGTATTTTTTCAAGGCTTCGAAAGCTTGTTCACTCTCCTTGTCCCATTTCATGTTTCTTCTCTCCTTAATGGCTGTGAAGAATGGGAGACATTTGTCGGTAGACCGAGAAATGAACCTGTTGAGCGCTCCTACCTACCCGGGCAAGACTTGAACCTGTTTCTGTGACGTGGGGGACTCCAGATCCAGGATGGCCTTAATCTTTTCCAGGTTAGCCTATATGCCTCTCTCATGGACCATGAAGCCTAGAAACTTCCTTGCGGTCACCCCAAAGGCTCACTTAGAGGGGTTCAATCTTATTGGGTTTTCCCTTAAAATTATGAAGGTTCTACGGAGGTCGGCCAGATGCCCTTCGGAGGTTGATGACTTGGTGATCATATCGTCGATGTACTGCTTCATTGATCTTCCAATTTCGGGCTTGAACATTCGGTTGACCAACCATTGGTACGTAGCTTCTGCATTTTTAAGTCCGAAAGGCATCACTTTGTAGCTATACAGACCCCGTCCGGCGATGAAACTGGTCTTTTCCTGATCTGCGGGGTGCATCATGATTTGATTGTACCCTGAAAATACGTGCATGAAGCTCATGAGCTTGTTTCCAGAGGTGGAGTCAACTAACTGATCAATTTTTGGTAGAGGGAAATTGTCTTTCGGGCATGCCCGGTTGAGGTCAGTATAATTGACGCACATGCGCCACTTCCCATTTGCCTTTGTGACCATGACCACGTTGGCGATCCATTCGGGGTAACGTGCATATCTGATGAAGCCCATTTGGGTCAATTTCTCCACATATTCCTAGACCGTTGCATTTCTTTCAGTGTTAAAGTGTCGTCTTTGTTATTTGTTGGGTTTGAAAGTCGGATCCACTACTAGTTGCTGAGCAGCCAAAGTCATCGGGATCCCAGGCATCTCGTCGTGACTCTAAGTAAAAATGTCATTGAACTCCGTGAGGAGCCCGATCAAACCCTCTTTCACTCCTAGCTCAAGGGTAGCTCAGATTTTGACGACCTTCGAGGGATCGTCCATTCGCATAAGAATCTCTTCTAGCTTATCCATTGGATGGTCGCTGGCCCATTCCCTTCTCTGCTCCTCGTCAGGCACCACGGGGTCATCCTCGGGGTGATTTGTGGGTTCTAAATCTTCTAGGGTCAATACTGGGGTTGCCCCATCATGGATGGTTGTCACCTAGGCAGGTTATTTTGCTAGAGTTGTTGGGTTGGCAGACACTGCGTAGCATCTCCTGGCTGCTTACTGGTCACCCCAAACTTCCCCCACCTTGTCTCCTACTGAGAACTTCAGGACGTTGTGGTAAATGGATAGGACCCCTTTTAAGGATGATAAAATGGCCTTCTTAATATTACATTGTAGGCCCACGAGGTATCCACCACCACGAAGTCTGTCATGATATTCTACTGGAGAGGTGTGGCTCCAATAATCACTGGTAGGATTTTTGATCTCACGGGTATGATTGAGTCCCCAGTGAACCCATATAGCGGGGTAGTGCAACTATTGTAACATCATTGTTTCAAGTTTAGTTTTTCCAATGTGTCTTTAAATAGGACGTTGACGCTGCTACCTGTGTCGACGAGCACATGGTGTACCATGCAATTGGCAATCTATACCGTGATCACCATGGGATCATTATGAGGCTACACGGTGTTGTAGACATCTGGTTTGGTGAAAATGATCTGTGACAACTGGGAATGGCTGGTAGATCTCTGGTCGACCTTGAAGATACCTCGCCCTTCGTCCAAACGAGGGACTTTTCTTGCGTGGTTTTTCCTGGAATTGTTGGAGGTCCCGGCCAGAGTAGGCCCTCCGCTGATGGTATGTATTATTTGGATTTGTTGCATCTGATCCGTCTGCTCCCCTTTTCTTTTCTCAGCATGCTCGCGGATCTTATCTTGTACTACCCGTCCAGTCTAAATGTTATCCCTGACTTGCTGCAAGGATTCTACCAAACATCATCCCCTTATCAAAACCTCGATCTGAGTTCGTAGGTTATAGCACTCTGAAGTGTTGTGTCCCACGTCTTCGTGAAAGTCACAATACTTATAACAATTCCTCTTATCGATAGGGGCATTCATAGGTGCAGGCTTCTGTATCAACCCCTTGTCCTGAATGGCGAGATAGATTGTTTCACGAGATGCATTTAAGGGGGTGTCACGATCATACCCTCTCTCATCTCGAGCTATTGGGGCCACTGTTCTAGAAGGAAGTGAAGCTCGCGGAGGAGTTCGTTTTGCAGAATATTTTTCCAATCTGGGTTAAGAAATGGGGAAACGATACGTCGACTGATTGGGGGGTTTGTTCTGGCTTTTCTAAACTTGCTCGGGTTTAGGAGCTTCCTTCTTTTGTAGCTTTACGGCTCTCATATCGTCGTGTTCCATCTTGACCTTGAGTTGTTCGTCGACTTAAATTTGCTCCAGAGCCAGATCATAAGCTTCTTGGTAGGTCTCTGGAGGACTCTTGGTAAAAGACAGGAAAAGCTTGCCTGCCCACAAGTTCCTTCTGAAGTTGGCAAGGGTTTCTTTCTCTGTAAAGACCCCCCATCTGGATGACTTCCTTGTGGAAACGCTCGACATAAGCCCGGAGGGTTTCCCCCCTCTCTTGAATCACGTACTATAGATGGATTTAGTCCTTCAATCAGGGTTTAACTCCTTGGAATTGTGAGCAGAAATCAGTCGACAGCTTCGTGAAGGAATCCAAGCTGCCAGCAGGTAGCTTTCTAAATCAAGTCTTAGCGTAATCCATGAGCGTAGTTGGGAACATTCAACACATAACGGCCCTAGTCGTGTTCTGGACCTCCATCTGTTAAACGAAGCTCTCCAAGTGACTCAAGGGATCCTCAGTCCTAGAGAATCTGTCAGTCGGTATCTTGAATTTAGGCGGAACTCCGCCTCTCGGATCCTTCTGGTGAAGGGAGCATTCATCTCACTTAGAGGATCCTTCTTGTCCTTATTGTACTTCACTTCCTTCATCAGTTGGACCTCTTTCTGAAGCTCTGCCAACTGGTCTCTCAGATGTTTGCTCTCGGGTTTCCTTTAGTTGATCTCAGACTCTATACTATAGGACCCTTTTGATGAACTGACGATCTCTACCTAGTCCCTTCTTCGGAGGGGATCTGCCTGGGAGCTTTACTGACTTTCTTTTTCCCTAACTCAGGCTTCCCTCTTTAAAGTTGTTGGGTTGAAAAGCTCTCCCCGCTCTTGGGGAAGGATATTTGCCGCAGATTTGACTTGTCTGGGTAGGTAGCGTAACAGCACTTCAGGAACGGGGGGCATGGGCCTTAACCTATCCCCGATCGAGGGTGAGAGTCCCGTTCAGTTATGAGCTGGCTCTGGAAGGGGTCTCAGGCTATCAAAATCGGGTTGCCTAGCCCCGGGCCTGCTTGACTTCGCTCAACTGCAGAGGTTTGCTTGCTAGATAGTAATACCCTTAGCCAGCAATCGAAGGCGGATGTTTTCCACGAAGGCCGCCACTTGTTGATCAAGCTCGACCTGGTTTTCCATATGGGGATCCAAAGCCCGTACAATGGCTGGCTGGTCTAGGACCCGGCTATGGAGCCCGGATTTTCTTCCTTTCCTCGGGACCGTTCGTGTCGACACAGCGGAAGGTTGTCCCGATACGCCTGGTTGTCCTTGGGAGGAGCGAAGCCTCATGACTCTTGTAAAATAATAAACTTGTGAATATAAAGATGGTGGTGTGGAAGTTTCCCACAGACGGCCCCAGAAAGTGTTAACGGGAAATTTGCTCAAGATAACAAATTTCCACTAACGCCCTCGAGACCACTACCACGGAGGTGGTGGCCGGGGTTGGTATCTTTGATACCTAACCTGCTTAGATAAAAACGAATGTTTGTATAATAATAGCAAGTGGGGACCTTAGTATTAATTACTCATGGAATACAGGATTCTTTCTCATATGCTCACTATCTTTCTAGAACATAGGAAGGTAGTAGCTTCGTACTTGTCAAATAGTGGACGTCACGACGGCCGTGTTCTGATCACAGAATTTAGGTCCAATATACTTCTCTCTCCCTTTTTTCCTGTCGTCTATATCTTCTTTTTGGTGTATTTATATATGACCGAATCAATTTGAATGGGTGTATCTCCCGCCTTGATTCTCTGAACTTAATCCCCCCTTATCGGGGCGGGATCCTCTATTTGAAAGTCGTTGACTCTGAGTAAATAACGGGAGCGATGATATTGTTAATGAAGATAAGTTTGCTTCCTTTTTGGAATCAAACTCTTGACCTGCATGTAAATGTTTGTTATTACGTAGATATGTTCTTGTGCGTACTTACGGCATGATTCTTCAGGGAGGTTGTTGAGCTAGCCATTCGTAGTTTTCGCAGAGCGAGGTATATCTATGTTTTGGTTCCATTCTCGAAAGCTTGGAATGGACTTCTTAGTAGGCATTCCTGTGAGGTAACATGGATCTGATTCACCTAGAGGCCTTCTTCCTCCTAGTATCGTGGAGGGGACACTGGGCTCCTGGAAAGGTTGGTGGGCTTCTTGTTCAGGCTATGAATTAAGTTTGACCTCTAAAAGCCTTAACTCTGAGGGGGCTTGCTTTGCTTGTCGGGCTTCTTTCGAATGTTTCTTGAGCTTGGCGACCCTTCCTGGCTTTCACATGGTGGTTGAGGAGCCCTACCCCAAGAACCGAGGTTCCCAGGTAGGTGGCCTCGAGAAGCCCGGATTCCAGTGTTCGCGTGGGGGCTAGACCTAATCATGCCTAGCTTCTTACCTGATAGTTCTAAAGCCCGGCGATCCCTCTATGCTTCTGCGGGGTAGTTTTATAGTACATCTGGGGTTTCATGAATGTCGATTTTGGGCTTCGATTTGGGCTGGGAGAGTGAAAAAATTTTCTTTGACCCCTAGCCAAATTTTACTATTAACAATAATAATATTAATAATATCAATATTTATTATATATTATATATTAGAAATATTGATATATAATAATATATGACATTTATATATTTAATAATATTCATATTAATAATATCAATATTTCTAGTATATAATATATAATATATAATATTTCTAATATATAATATATATGATATATTATATTATATATAAATATATTTTAAAATATATATAATAATATTTAATTTAAAATATATATAATAATATTTATAATATATTATTATGTAATATATGCATATGATATATATAATATAATATATAATAATAGTAATATTAATAATTTTTATAATAAAATTTTATTATATAAATTATTATGTAATATATTTTTATGATATATATTATATATAATAGTATTAATATTATTGACTTATAATATATAATTTATAATATAGAAATATATAATATATATTGTAATAATATATATTATATATTGTTGTATGTATATTTTTATTGAATGTACACATCACTGACAAGGTGGATAGTCCCTTAAGATTGCTAGGTAGATATCCAAATAGGCATTCAGAAAATATCCTTCAAGATATCACTAAGGAATACGAACCCGAGTAAGTGTGAATACAAGTATTCGGCAAGTCAAGACATGTTCGGGACCAAGTAACGTCATATTCTACTTGGGACAAAAACGAGAAACCCGAATAAAAAAGTCCAATACATAATTCACACATGGGTATGCCAAGAGACATGCTCAAATATGCAAAGACATCCATATCAAAAAGAATTTCTAGAATAATAAAATACCAAACAGAAAACAGGTTCCAAATCGGGCAAAAACTTTACTTCTTCAAGAATACTGCACATTTATAAGGAAATAAAGTCCTAAACTGACTATATATCTAGAGTCTCATTTGATCTCCATACAATCTCCGAAATATGAAAGAAGTAAAAGACGATTCCAACAAGCAACCAAATCGTAACTGAATACAAAATTTTTTTGTTACTTGTACAACAAGGATTAGGATTCTATGCAAATATAAATAGACCCATAATATCATTGTTGAAGGGAAGAGAAAAAAAAAAGATACAGAATCACGAGCAGAGAGAAGAAAGAGAGATCGAGTGGTACAATTCTTTATTTCAATAGTGAATTTTGGCTCGGTTGTTTATTCAACCACTCGTGGACGTTTCTCCGATCACCGGAGTTTTACCATGTAAACTCGTGTCTAACTAGCTTCAAATTACATTCTCTTTCTCTTTCTCTTTGATAGGTCACAGTTAAATCCAATCTTGTTGACTTTCTCACCCATCGAGAAATCGACGTCAACATTTATTATAATAATATATAAATATATAGTATATAATATATATGTTATAATATATATATATATATAATATTTATATATAAATATAATATTATCCATAATATATAATGTTATTATAAATGTTTTGTAATTAGGGGTATTTTGGTCAAAACATAGTTGATTCCATTCCATTCAGTTGTTAACCAAACAAAATATTACTGATTCAGATATTGATTCTAAAGTCACAACCAAACAAAGAAATCAGTTTTCTATTCCTTTCCATTCCAATTCTCATTCCCATTCCCATTCCCATTATCATTCCAATTCTCATTCCACCATAATAACCAAACGCCACCTAATAGGTAGGAGAAAAATCATCTCGTCTGTCGGGCTTCGAGGATAAGGAGAAGATATGATGCTTGAGGTTCCCTTGCTGGTGTGAGGGGCTGGTCCTAGTCTCTGGTCTCTGGTCTCTGGTCTCTGGTCTCTGGTATCGGTCCCTAGTCTTGGTATCAAGTCCCGGTACCCGGCCCCTTATACCCGGAATTTACTCTAGGTCTTTTCTATAGTTCCCCAACCCAAATAACAAGCAAGGAGGAGGGCTTATCTTGCTCCGGTGTCGGATCCTCAAGAAGGTTGCTCGCCCCTAGAGAGAGGGTGCAGGGGAGCTCCCCGACTTCCCGACTCTCCGACTCTTTTCTAGCGGATCTAAATGGTTTTTTCGCATCTTTTTATGTGACTTGGCATGCAGATAAATGGATAAGAGAGCTAGGTTCAGTGGGGTCGGAATCTAACTCATATACATGCATAATAATATAGACAGATTGGAGAATGACAAATTCTTTTGGTAGAAGTGGACTGACCTAGGGGAAATGTATTATGAATGATCATATGCTGAAAAACCCTCAAGCAGTATCCAAAGGAAGGAGAGAGATCCTTATATATATATATATATAATAAGAAATGCTACAAGGAGATTACACAAATAGCAATGCAGTACAACATAGGTGCTCCGGAGAGATTACAATAGTAGTCGAGGTTGATCTCACTACTTGAACTCAATACGTGGATATAAAGGATCGGATTTGGATCCGCATATGGTGTCTATCTCTTTTTAGTCGACTATTGGGTCAGATCCGAGAGATCCCTTCTTGAAGAGAGCTTTGTCATATTTATAGATCCTTCTTCTTATTGCCCACTCTTTTAATTTAGTTAATCAATTTGCAATCATAGAAATGTTGATTTGGTATTGATGGAGTTATGAATGACCATTAAAGAGTTGACTGATCTCCCATTACTGGCGTTTTGAATGGCCATTAAATTGTAGACTAATTTCTCATTAATGGCGTTGTGAATAACTATTAAAGAGTTGACTGATTTCTCATTAATGGCGTTGTGAATGGCCATTAAAGAGTTGACTATCTTTATTAATTAGGTTATTTATCTCCATTACGAGGGTTGACTATATCCATTAATAGCGTTATGAATAACCGGGGGGTAGGTAACTCGTACCTTAGTGATATTGTATGAATATAGAGTATGGTGTAACTAGGTAGGAGACAAGTCCTACCACCCATCGGGCTTCGTGCATATGGATGATAAAGAGACATGGTGCTAGAGATTCCCTTTTCTGGTATAAGAGCAGGTTTTGGTTCCTGATCTTAGTACTTGGTCATGGTACCCGGTCTCTTCTCTAGGTCTTCGTTGTAGTTCCCCGATCTAAATAGCATGCATGGAGAAAGGATTAGGTCCTAGCTCATATACACACATGCGCACTACAGGAGATAAATGGAAGAAAGACAAGTCTTACGTAGAAGTGGACTGACCAAGGGGGAAAAAGCATCACGAATGATCATATACTGAAAAACCTCAAGGCAGTATCCAGAGGAAGGAGAAAGACCTTACATTGTATGTATGTATGTATATATATATCAAGTGGTGCGCCTAGGAGCATAAAAAAATGGCAAAGTACAACGAGGATGTTCCGGAGAGCTTACAATAGCTGTCGAATGTTAACCGGTACCAGTATGTTCCTAGTAAAGGAAAATACAGGAAAATGAGATGATACCATAACGATGATATTAGGGAGAATCTGGCAAGATGCCTTTTACACTATTGGCGAGACATTTCTAGGGAGAATTGTTATGTGTAGTAGATCGTCGAATCAAGCGTCGAATCCTCCCCCTCTTAATATGCTTTTACCAGTATATTTATACCTTTCTCTCATAATGTGCTTTTACCAGTATATTTATACATGTTAACAACCATTTTTGGCTAAGGTTCAAAAAAGAATTTTCCATCTACTTGGTAGTTGGTAAGGCTTGCCTGGTAGCTGGTAGGGCTTACTTGGTAGAATCTAGATCGAGATCGATACCTAGATACCGGGGATACTCGATACCAGGGATACTCGATACCATGGACCGATAAGAAGTCAGCACTACCTCCCACATACAACTTGTTATCAAGCAGAACCGGCACCACGGTACCTCCTACAATCCTACATGGTACCGTGGTACCATGGTACCTCCTGCCTGGAACCTAAGTACCATGACACCAACTCGGTACCCAAGTACCGTGATACCATTTTGGGACCTATCTATGATACGTATCCTACCTGACCAGCAAGAAGAATGGTATCAGGAAAGTACCAACCTAACAGAACAAGGCCAACAATAGCAGACCAGTACAGTAAGGTGACGCACCACCAGAATGTAGAACTAGAGTTCTCCTCCAGGCAACGTAGGAAAAGAGGGTTGACTTTCATGACATTTAAAATACCATTAATGGGGTCAACCTTATTAATGGAGGTAGTCAACCCTGTTAATGGAGATAATCAACGTCATTAATGGAATATCAGTTAACTCCTTAATGGCCATTCACAACACCATTAATGAGTCAACTCAATCAATACCAAAGCAGTGTTCCTATGATTACAAATTAATTGGCAAAACTAATTGAGTGGACAACAAGAAAGAGTCTAAAGAGGAAGCAAACATATTCTCCAAGATATCCTCCATAAACCGATGCTTCAAGGTCAACTGCATAAAAATGATAATCACATGGAATAGGAAAGAGAGACTAATTGAGTAATCTTCGGCTTGCACGCCAAGAATTAACCCTAATTACAACATGTATAAAAACACTAGTAAAAGCACATTAGAAAGAAAAAAAGACTGGAGACCCAAATGGCTTACTAGAGGATTTGACGCTTGATTCGATGATCTACTACACATAACAATTCTCACTAGAAATGTCTCGTTAACAATGTAAAAGACATCTTGCATAATTCTCCCTGATATCATCATTATGGTATCATCTCATTTACTTGTATTTACCTTTACTAGGAATATACCGGTATTGGTTAACATTCGACCGCTATTGTAAGCTCTCCAGAGCGTTCCCGTTGTACCACTTTGCCATTTTTGTAAGCTCCTAGGAGCACCGCTTGATAGATATATATATACAAGGAAGGGTCTTTCTCCTTCCTTTGGGTACTGCTTTGGGGTTTTTCAGCATAAGATCATTCGTGATGCTTTTTCCCCCTTGGTCAGTCCACTTCTACATAAGACTTGTCTTTCTCCTATTTATATCCTGTATTGTGCATGTGTGTATGTGAGCTAGGTACCGACCCCATTGGTCCTAGCTCTCTAATCCTTCCTCCATGCATGCTATTTAGATGGGGGAACTACAATGGAGACTTAGAGAAGAGACTGGGTACCAGGAACAAGTATTAGGACCGAAAACCAGAACCTGCCCCTCACACCAGAAAAAGGAATCTCAAGCTCCATGTCTCTTCCTTATCCATATGCACGAAGCCCAATGGGTGGGAGGACTTGTCTCCTACCTAGCTACACCATACTCCATATTTATACAATATCACCAAGGTACAAGATACATAACCTCTGTAGCCTACCGGGTAGCGGGTTGAGGGTGCTAACTGAAATTCCTCAGCTAAAGTGAATTTTCGGTTAACAATACACATTGTAATCAAGGTTAATTCTTGGCGTGCAGGCCGAAGATTACTCAATTAGTCTCCCTTTTCTATTTAACGTGATTCTTCCTTTAATGCAGTTGACTCTGAAGAATCGGTTTGTAGAGGATATCTTGGAGAAGATGTGTTTGTTTCCTTTTGGACTCTTTCTTGTTGCCCACTCCGTCAATTCAGCCAATTAATTCATAATCATAGTAACACTGATTTGGTATTGATTAAGTTAACTAACTAATGGTGTTATGACTGGCCATTAATGAGTTGTCTGATCTTCCATTAATGGCATTGATTATCTCCATTAATAGTGTTGACTACTTCTATTAATAAGGTTAACCCATTAATGGTATTTTAAATGTCATGAAAGTCAACCCTCTATTCCTACGTTACTTGGAGGAGAACTCTGGTTCTGTATTCTGGTGGTGCGGTACCTTACTGTGCAGGTCTACTCTTATTGGCCTTGTTCTGGTAGGCTGGTACTTTCCTAATACCATTCTACTTACTAGGCAGGTAAGATACGTACCCTAGATGGGTCTCAAAATGGTATTGCAGTACTCGAGTACCGGGTTGGTGTTGTGGTACCTAAGTTCTGGGTAGGAGGTACCGGGTAGGAGGTACCGGGTAGGAGGTACTGTGGTAATAGTTCTGCTTGATAACTAGTAGTATATGAAAGGTGTTGACTTCTTCTCGGTCCATGGTATCTAGGCCTTACCAATTACCCCTACCAAAAAAGGTTGTTAACAGAAGTCCCCCATGATTTAAACATCGGTATATAGTTGGGGTTGGAGTCAAGATCTTATACTGCTTGAAGAATTTTGCTTGCCGCTTCTCAGTGGTAGCCATTACCTGAAACGAAACCATTCATATCATACTTGGCTTAGGCGAATCATGGTACTAGTCATTCGAACATCAAGATTCTTAGTACTTAGGTGTAAAGATCCTGGTACGCATCTAAGATAATTTTCACACCAGTTCTTTGATCATTGGCGAAGCATAGACGAATCTGGCATTCCTGTAAAACAAACTAGCAGTGGCGAACCACAAATGGGAATATTCCCTTAGGTGGAATTTCTATCGCTCTGATCAGTATAAAATTTTATGAGCGAGAAAGGTAAGATATGACGACTTGTACTGCTCGATCGTTTGTGAAGAGGCTCTTGGTGGCCAAAATCTGGGTACCTGGCATTTCCATTCCAGAAATCCTGGTACTTAGGCGAACTGGCGAAATTGGGTACCAGGTATTCCTATTTAGGAATCCTAGTACTTATGCGAATTGGCGAAATCGGGTACCAGGCATTCCTGTTTTAGAAATTCTATTACTTAGGCGAACTGGAGAAATCGCCTGTTTAAGGAATCCTAGTACTTAGGCAAACTGGTGAAATGATCCTAGTAGGCAACTATGCCATCCAGATCCTTCTTGGCGGGGGGTGGCTTGACCAAGGCAGTAGGATGGTCATTTGGCTATCCTGGTCTTATGGTCTGGCTGGCAATTATGCACTCATGCTCAGACCCTTCTTGGGGGTTTCGCCCGACCAAAGGCATCAGGGGTGCTTAGAGGGCTTCCTCGACCAGTCCATTGTCTCGAGATCTGGCAAGCAACTATACCTTATGAACTTGACTCTTCCTGGCAAGGGGTGGTGCCCGGGCAGAAAAGCAAAAGGTCCATTTGGTTGTCCTGGTCTTGAGGCGATCATTATCAAAATACCATGGTGATCCTCCCAGAGGGATTAATTTGGTCCAGGGCATTATGAGTGTTGTGTAGCTCTTTTGGTCAAGGCGATCCTCCTGGATGGATTAATCCGATCCAGGACATTAGGAGCATTGTGTAGCTTTCCAGATCAAGGTGATCCTCCTAGAGGGATTAATCCGGTCCAGGGCATCAGAAGCGTTGTGTAGCTCTTCTGGTCAAGGCGATCCTCCTAGAGGGATTAATCTGGTCCAGGGCATCTAGAGTGATGTGTAGCTCATGGTCAAGGAGATCCTCCTAGAGGGATTAATCCGGTCGAGGGTATCATGAGCGCTGTGTAGCTCTCCTGGTCAAGGCGATCCTTCTGAAGGTATTAATCTGGTCCAAGGCATGAGAAGCGTTGTGTAGCTCTCCCGGTCAAGGCGAGACTCTTTGAGAGATTAAACCGATCCATGGAATCAGAATTATTGTATAGCTCCCTTAGTCAAGGTGATCCTCCAGAAGGGATTAATCCGATCCAAGGCATGAAGAGCGCTATGTAGCTCTCCTGGTCAAGGCAATCTTTCTGGAGGGATTAATCCGGTCTAGCCGTCCAAGGCATCAAGGGCGCTATGTAGCTCTCCTAGTCAAGGCAATCCTCTTGGGGGTATTAATCTGGTCCAGGGCATCAGGAGTGAGATGTATGTCTCCTGGTCAAGGCGATCCTCCTAGAGGGATTAAATCGGTCTAGGGCATCAAGAGCACTGTATAGATTTCCTGGTCTCAATCATACGAATGGTGAACATATGAGAAATATCATAGAGATCGAAATCAAAGGAGATACAAACGTATGGCGATACCAGTCAATGCTTACCCTGCTATTGCAGACTTCAAGGGTAAAACCTTTTAAGGTGATCCGCATTCTAGGTAACAAAGTGACTTTCCGCTAAGGTGTTTTTTATTATAGATCGGTCAATAGGAGAAATCTTCTCAAGTTGGGTCTCATTTGAGTACTAAAGAAAATGGCGAGCTTCTAGACCCCGAGTAATGTAACTAGTTTAGAGGCTTACTCGAGATAAATGAGAATCCTCTATAATTGTAGTAGGCTTGAGCTTTCGTTTGAATGAACTGGGACCTCAGTAGCTCATGTGGGTGCTATGAGGGGCCCAAAACAATAAGTGGAGAACCACTAGCCTGATACCAGTCCAAAGGCATAATTGGGCTTCAAAGAGGCCCTAGCAACTAAGAAGTGGCACTGGACTTTGCTCAAATAAATCGGGACCTAGGTAGCTCACATAGGCGCTGTGAGGGGCCCAATATCATAAGTGAGGAAAACACAGGTCTTGCAGCTGTACTGCTGCCCCCAAAGGTTTGCTTAGGCATGTAGAAGGCTTCAATAAATATGGGAAGACTCTGGGCTCTTCACGAATAGATCATGACATCAGTGGCTCGCTAGGGCATTGAGTGACACCGGTTTGATACTCTTCAGTAGAGGGCTAACACTGCTAAGGTCGAGCTTGGGTAGACTAAGAAGAAGATGACCAAGGCAGCGAGGGAAGTGATCATCCTGAACAAAGCCCTGACCAAAACTGAGGCAATCGTGGTTAAGGCGCAGGTAGACAGAGAGTGGATCCGTCATGCATATGATACAAATAGACACAAGTCCATGCATCGTGCCTCACAAGGATCGCTCTGAAGGTGGAGAAAAATCTAGAGAAAGTGGCCTAAACTCTATGCAGCAGCGTGGCTTCATTGGAAGCCAAAATGGACGATTCCTTTACTGAAGGATGCTATTTACCAGACGGCTCAAGCTCTTCCTCCCCCATCTGACCTGAGCATCATTGAAGGTTGGGAATGGGAGGAGATAATGAAGAAAGCTACAAAGTTAGCTCGGTCCGCCCTAACTGAAACCGGTCCTTTTTGAGCCACTGGGTTCACAGGTGATGAGAAGAACTTGGTGCCTATCTTTGCTTTCATGTTAGTCGTACTGGAGTAGGAACTACCCCGAAGTTCCTTGCTAATGCAGAAGTTTAGGATGTAAGATGAGCTTCAAACCTACTTACCTATCTCCCCATCTGAGCCCGTTAATGAGGTTGAGGTCCAAATCGATCCTACCATGGAAGGGGAGGCCCGAACTAGTTTGGAAGATGTGAGTTGCTAAAGAAGTTTGAGATGTATGAGGTGCTTCAAACCTGTATACATGTCCACCTGTCAAGAAGGTAGAGATCCATATTGATCTTACCAAGGAAATGGAGGTCCAGACAGGTGCTTTAGTGGTGGAAGAAATCCAGATCGATCCAGCTGAGGAGATGGTGGCCCAGGCTGATTCGGGCTGATTCGACCAAGGTAGTGAAAGCTGGATTTGAAGTAGCGACGCTAGAGGATGGTGACCCTTCCTTCAACCAAGCAGATGGACCAGAGAGGAAAGAGCTGCTACTGTCGAGGAAAATAACCAGAGTGGTGGATCGGGGACCACAGTGGCTCGCTAGGGTGATGAATGACCCGATACAAATGGAGAGAAACCATTGGCATGACAATGATTCAAAGGCATGATTGGGATCCTAGAAGTCCCCAGTAACTAAAATGAAACTCTAGACCCTTCTTGAGTGAATTAAGATCGTAATGGTTCTCTTAGACATTGACCACAGTGGCTCTCTTGGGCGTTGATCGGCCCAACACAAATGGAGAGGAGCCACCGGGCCTTACAACGGTGTTACTACTCCAGAGGCTTGCTTAGGCATGTATGGGGCCTCAACAAATGTAAGGAGCATCTGACCTCTCCTCGAATGGATCAAGACATCGGTAGCTTGCTAGGGCATTGAATGGCCTGGTATAAATGAAGAGGAGCCACTGGGCTGGTACTGGGCCAGAGGCATGCTTGGGATCCTAAAAGTCCCTAGCAACTAAAATAAGGCTTTAGACCAATCTGGAACAAACCGGGAGCTCTGTAGCTCACTTAGGCGTTGATTATCCCAGTATAAGAAGTGAGGAACCACTAGGCTTTACAGTGGGGCTACTACTTCAGAGGCTTGCTTAGGCATGTAGGAGGCCTCAACAAATGTCGGAAGCCTTTGGGTACTCCTCGATCAGATCGAGGCTGCGGTGGCTTGCTAGGGAGATGAATCGCCCAGCACAAATGGAGCGAAGCTAACCGGTCTTGTAACGTGCTACTGCTCCAAAGACTTTCTTTGGTATGTATGAGGCCTTACCAAATGTGGGAAGCCTCTAGGCTCTCTCCGAACGGATCGAGACATCGGTGGCTCACTAGGGCATTGAATGACCCGGTACAAATGGAGAGGAGCCATTGGTCTGGTACTGGTCCAAAGGCATGCTTGGGATCCTAGAAGTCCCTAGCAACTGAAATAAGGATCTAGACCCTCCAGGAATGAATCGAGACCGAAGTGGCTCACTTAGGCGTTGACCGGCCCAGTACACGAAGTGAGGAGCCACTGATATTCTATTAGTCGGATTCATGAGTTGATCTGCTACCGCTACCTAGGAGCTTGAGGAGCGGATCTGGTGACATGAAGGGATCCGTATGAACAGGTATAAATCCAATAGATTTGCTGGTTTGAAGATATACTGGTAGCAGAATTAATCTGCTATAAAGAAAAAAAAGAGGTGCAGTTCTAATGTATATGAGCTATCAATGTATCGAAACGGTTTAGCTGTGGAGGGGCCCTCTAGATGTGGAGCTGCTGTACTAAAGCTCCACGAGCATATGAGCAGGTTCGCTTCATAGGAGCAACATAGTAGACCGGTTCCACCAGGAGTCCCACGTACCATATTTGCTCCACAATAAAAAGAACTTGTTAAATGACAAAATGAGCACCATACGTGGTGCATAAGTGACATAGACAAATATGGAGAAAGGATATCATAAATAGTAAATTATAAATCTATCACCTCAATATTTGAAAGTAGAGCTTGTATAGATAAAGAAGCCATGTTGAACAATTGATCTCCCCACAAACGGTGCCAAAAAGTGTTAACCGAAAATTCACCATGGGTCAGGAATTTCAGTTAGTACCCTTAACCCAATACCTGGTAGGCTATGGGGGGTAGGTACCTCGTACCTTAATGATAATGTAAGAATATGGAGTATGGTGTGACTAGGTAGGAGACAAGTCCTCCCACCCATCGGGCTTCGTGCATATGGATGAGGAAGTGATATGGCGCTTGAGATTCCCTTTTCTGGTGCGAGGGGCAGGTTTTGGTTCCTAGTCCTGGTACTTGGTTCTGGTACCCAGTCTCTTCTCTAGGTCTCTATTGTAGTTCCCCGATCTAAATAGCAGGCATGGAGGAAGGATTATAGAGCTAGGACCATGGGGTAGGTTCTTAGCTCACATACACACATGCATAATACTGAAGTTAAACGGAAGAAAGACAGATCTCATGTAGAGATGGACTGACCAAGGGGGAAAAAATATCACAAATGATCATATGCTGAAAAACCCCAAGGCAGTATCCAGAGGAAGGAGAAAGACCCTTCATTGTATATATATATATAAAGCGGTGCTCCAAAGGGCTTACAAAAATGGTGAAGTGGTACAACGGAGACGCTTCGGAGAGCTTACAATAGCGGTCGAATGTTAAACGATACCGGTATGTTCCTAGTAAAGGTAAATACAAGTAAATGAGATGATACCATAATGATGATATCAGGGAGAATCAGGCAAGATGCCTTTTACACTGTTGGTGAGACATTTCAGGTGAGAATTGTTATGTGCAGTAAATCGTCGAATCAAGCATCGAATCCCCCCTAATGTGCTTTTACCTATGTATTTATACACGCTGTAATTAAGGTTAATTCTTGGCGTGCAAGTCAAAGATTACTCAATTAGTCTCTATGTCCTACTCAATGTGATTCTCCATTTAATGCAGTTGACCCTGAAGAATCAGTTTGTGAAGGATATCTTGGGGAAGATGTGTTTGTTTCCTCTTTGTACTCTTTCATGTTGCCCACATTATTAAATTAGCCGATTAATTCGTAATTATAGAAACATTGATTTGGTATTGATTGAGTTAACTCATTAAAGGCATTGTGAATGGTCATTAATGAGTTGACTGATCTTCCATTAATGGTGTTGATTATCTCCATTAATAAGGTTGACTACCTCCATTTTATAAGGTTAACCCCATTAATGGTATTTTAAATGTCATGAATGTCAACCCTCTCTTCCTACGTTGCTTGAAGGAAAACTCTGGTTCTGTATTCTGGTGGTGTGGTAACTTATTGTACCAGTCTGCTCTTGTTGGCCTTGTTTTGGTAGGCTGGTACCTTCCTGATACCATTCTTCTTACAAGGCGGGTAAGATACGTACCCCGAATGGGTCCTAAAATGGTATCGCGGTACTCGGGTACCGGGCTAGTGTCTTAGTACCTATGTTCTGGGCAGGAGGTACCGTGGTACCAGTTCTGCTGGATTACTGATAGTATGTGGAAAGTGGTGTTGACTTCTTCTCGATCCCTGGTATCGAGGATCCCTGGTATCTAGGTACCAGTGCTGATCTAGATTCTACTGAGTAGGCTCTACCAAGTATCAGACATATGGAAAATTCTTCTTTGGACCCCTATCAAAAAAGGTTGTTAACAGGTATCTCTCTCTTCTTTTGGTTGGAGCCTTCTTATAGTTGTTTCCCATTCTGGACGGGTGGGAGGTGCTTGGTGGATCTGTCCAGGATATGTATCGCGATACTTGGATACCAGGCAGCTAGTACCATGGCACCGATACTCTTTGATACTAAGGAAAAGGCAGATTGTGGCATCGACCCTTTCTAGATCATGACATCTGCGTTTCTCGGTACCGGGGAAACGGGATGGTACCGATCCAAGTCGATTTCCGTTTTGCCCTATCGTATGACTTAAACGCAACGTTTCATTTTAATTGTTGTATTTTCCATTCAATCAATACGGCACCGTTTTGGTAGCTTGATAAAGTCCTATGTGTCCGTAGGAAATCCTCAACAGTTTTCACTTGATTCTCTAACAAACTATATAGACTCTGTTTTCAATTACAGAGAATTTTATGAAAATATTTACAATAAACTTCTACTAATCCAATTTTCTATCACCAGCAAAAGTAAAACAAATTAATCAGTTAAAATCCAGGTAAATACCAGAGCATGGTTTATGTGTGGTGGGATTTTGGTACGAAGGATATATGCAATTTTTGTGGGATCTGTGGAGTTTTTTTTTTTAAAAAAAATTGTGTTTAGAGATGAACGTTGTTGACGCGAACATGAGGATTCATCCTTCCATGGAGATCCAGAGATAGATCTAGCTCTTCATGGTGTGATGGGATCTCTACCAGATCATCCATCAGTTCTTTTTTTTAGTTTTTAAATTAGTTATTTTTTTATTTACTTGTTTTATTTCTGATTTATTTTTATATTTTTTTAATAGAAGGGTAAAATTGTATTTTGATTCAAAATATTAATAGAAGTTATGAGGGATAGTTTTTGGCCAATAATACAAACACTGCCGGGTAGTTTTTAATAATACCCTATAAAGTATTTTGATTTCTCTGTTTATTTAATGCTTAAAATTGTATGATATTTTTTGAATGAAATGGTATATATTTAAATATTTTTATTATATCAAGAATTTAATTCCTTTGTTTTTTTTTTTAAAATATATCACTTTAGTTCATTTAATTAAAATATTAATTGTCAACTCTATATATATATATAAATACAATTTTACCCTTATCAAAATAAATTTTTGAATTTCAAAAATAAATTATATTAAACTGGTTTATAAAATAAATAAACAATACAAAATTATTTTCTAATTTTTTCTAAATAAAAATACTTTTAAAAAAGAAAAGAAAAAACTTATAGATTATGGAAAATATAAAGTTTTAAAAAATAATAAATTGAAAGTACTTAAAAAAAATAAAAGTATTTCAAAAAAATAAAAAGAAAGTTTTTTTAAGTAAATGGATCTTCACCGTTAGATTTGAATCTTTCTAACGGTGGACATCCATTTACTTTAAAAATAAAATAAAAACTTTCTTTTACTTTTTGAAATGTTTTATTTTTTCTTCTTTTTTTCTTCTTTTTTTTATAAAAATATTTTTTATTATTTATTTTAACTTTATATTTTTCATAATCCATTAGGTTTTTTTCCTGTGTTTAAAATGATTAAATAGATATATTTTTTTAAAAATAAATTTGTATTGTTAATTTATTTTATAAACCGTTTTAATATTATTTATTTTTAAAATTAAACTAATCATTTTAATAAGGGTAAGATTGTACTTATATATATATAATTAGAGTTGACCATCGGTATTTTAGTCAAATTGACTAAAATAATATATTTTGGAAAAATACGATACTAAAGTTATTGATATAACCAATACGTTTAAGTGAACATTGATAAAAATGACCACATCTAATATGAAAAATTAGTTTTTAACCACATACGAAATTTTAATCATTAATAACAACTTAAAAAAAAACATTCGGTATATATCCATAAATTACTAAAATACCCCTAAAACAATTTAATATATTTTTTTATTTTTTTTTACACCTTCTTCTTTGTGCATTCTTCTTCATTTTCTCTTTGTTTCCTACAAATCGAACACAATCACACCATTGTTAGAGGACAAAAAGCATGGAATCATGGAATCACCCTTGAAGATTTAAAGATTTAAAGATTTGTATGTTTAAAAGTTTGAAGCAGTGAGTGAGGAAAAAAAAAATCTATTTGCTCTAAATCGGTTTAAGTTGCATGAATATCTTCTATTTGTGAATTAATTGAGTTCGAAACAATTATTTTAACATGATTTTAACGTTATTCCATCACTTTTATATGTTTTTGTGAAGAACTGAATAAAATAAAGTTTCACTTTTTTTCCAGAAAATTTCAAGTTAACTGGTTTGAAAACTTAAAATCTTATGTAAAAACTTAAAATGTTGACAAGTTTTTTGGTAAGATTTCAAGTTTCTAGTTAAGAATTCAATCAAGTTTTTTCTAGAAGATTTCAAGTTTCACTGGTTCGTAAACTTGAAATCTTATGTAAAAACTTAAAATATTGACAAGTTTCCAGGTAAGATTTCAAGTTTCTAGGTAAGATTTTAATCAAGTTTTTTCTTAGAAGATTTCAAGTTTCACTGGTTCAAAAACTTGAAATATTATATAAAAACTTGAAATGTTGACAAGTTTCAGGGTAAGATTTCAAGTTTCTAGTAAGATTTAAAACATGATTTCAAGTTTTTGTAAAACATTTCAAGTTTGTTGAAGATTTCACGCTTTCAATTTTTTTTTCAAACCAAACTCCAACATCCGGGCCCAAATCATCCAAAATACCAGATCTCAACCCAATCAACTCTCAAATTTGATACATTTCAACATTTATTATTCCTTAAACATGTTTTTAACAATAAGTGGGTGAATAGAGGGGAGAGAGAGGAGTGGGGAGAGAGAGGAATGGGAGAGAGAAGATAGTGAAGCCAAGCAGCGCAACCAAGGCAGCTCGACGACAAACGACGAAGTCCAAACGTCCGACGATGATGAGTGGGGAAAGAAAGAGAGGAAAAAGAAAAATAGAGAGATGAGTGGGGAGAGAGAAGAGAGGAGAAAGAGAAAGAGAAAGAGAGAGAGAGGGGAGTTTAAGGATATAGTATTTATATGGGCCATTGATGTAATTTCTAAAAAATATGGTTATTAACAAATAAAATTTCGTATGTTGTTACTAACGAAATTCTAATAATTTCAATGGTTACTTTTGATTTTCTCTTTACGTTTAAATATGGAACATTTCATAAAAATAAGGGTAAAGCGTAAAAATAAGGATAAATCGTATTATAATCATTATTGTTTACTTTAATCTGCGTTAAGTCAATAGTGTTTTGGAATTGTAATTTTTAGTCTTTCTGTCATAGAATCTGTTAAAATGACAAATTATTTCATGTCAGACGTGTAAAATGACTTAATACCCTTTAATATGTGTTGATGCCATCGAAAAGATTATTTTAACCTTAATTTAATTTTTATATATATATAATAAAAAATATATTAAAAAAAAAAATTTAAAAAATTTAAAACAAAAAATTTGATCTCGACTGTCCATCTCAAAGATGAACAGTATAGATATTTCTTTTTTATTATTTTTTATTTAAATTTAAAAACAAAATAAAAAATAAAAAATAAAAAATAATAGTTATAAAAATAATAAGATCTGAATCTCCACCCGATCTTATGTTTTATCAAAAAAAAATTATAAAAAAATAAATCATTCACTAACACACTGTTTCAGTTCATCTTCTCTAACACCATCTCAGAAAATCACATATCAATAATCCCTAAAACAAAATCCACAAATCAATAATCCTTGAAACAAAATCCACAAATCTTATCCAAAATAATATGAAAAAATTCGAGATTCAAACACATATTCAACACAATTCATATCTTCTTTAATCAACTCCAGTATCAGAAAGAAAAAAAAAACAAAATAATTTGGAAAAAAAATTCTTGATCAAGTTTAGTGTTTGTTGATAGTTGAAGAAGCTTCTAGTGTCCAGAAAAAAAAACCGAGATTCAAACACATTCATGGTTCATCAACCAAAATCCAATCTTCAATCTATTCCCAAAAAAAAAACCAATCGAGAAGTCGATTGGGTCTCTATCATTCTAGACCATCGCCTTCCATCTCCATCATTCCAGACAGTCGCTGTCAATCTCCTCTTCCCATTGCTTATCTCCATCGACGGCTTCGTGATTTGCGATGGCGTGATCATCGCCTTTTTTGGCAGTGAACAGTCACACTTCCTCTATTTGTAACAAAGGGCGGAGATGAGGGCCTCGCCGACGAAGATGGTGGCTTGCAGAGGGCCTCGCCGCCTTCGGTAGCAAACCGGACACTCCTCCGATGGAGATCCAAACTCAAGATGCCAAGATGCCTTTCTTCTTTTCTTTCCGATAAAGACAACAAAAATTGCGAGTCCTTTGACAAGAAAGATTTGCAGTTCCAGATCTCTTAAAACAAAATAATAATAATAAAAAAAAGCTTTGGTGTTGATGATAAATGAGTGAGAGAGAAAGAGAATGAGTTTTGTAGGGTTTGGTGTTGTGACGAATGAGAGAGAGATGAGAAAGAGACAATAAAAAAGCAGTTGTTATTTAATTTAATAATACTTATTTTTTAAAATTAATTTATAAATTACTATTATACATTTTGATTATATAAAAAACAGACGATGTTATTTTATTTTTTTACCTTCGTTGATATTGACTTGACGAAATCCTAACAAAATTAGACAGTGGAAACTGAAATACATATTGTTAGAGATAGGATGGATAAAAAAATTATAATTCTAAAAAACCATAGACTAAACGTAAATTAAGGTAGATTACGGGACTAAAATACGAGTTACCCTAAAAATAAAACCAAATAAAACAAAATAAAGACTATTGAAATTGAGTAATATTATACGTCCAAAAATTTAGTTTAAATTTCAACCCAAATAATATGGTAAATGAGTTATCATCTCTCCTAATAATATAAAAGGATGTAGTTAATAAAAAAATTAATGAAAAAATCGATTGTCTCGTTTGAATTGAAATTCGGATCAAATTTTTTAGTCATCTATCTTACCCAATGAAATCGGATCAAATTTTTTAGTCACCTATCTTACCCAATGAAATTACCCCATTTTCTATTTGTTCAAGAAACAGGCTCATGCCTCATGAGTCACGAGACGACATCGTCTGGTATGAAAAAGACCTAAAACTTTCCACATCATTGTCAACGCCGTTTTCTGGTATACACTCACAGCTTTCTACAATGGCCTGCAACACTTATCATGTCGCACATAATATTCGACAACCATTGGCGTCTCTCTACAACTCCGAAGCTTCTCGCTCTTTTATAGCCACATTTCCGGCACGTACCGGCTCTTCTCGTCCTTTATCAGCCGCTACTGTCAGCTGTAGTAGATTCACTTGGGACGACGTCGTTCGAGTTTCTCAACCAGATTATCTTCCCCATGATTCCACCGATCTCCGTGGATACTTCGAGAAAATCAAAATCTGCAATCGCGGCTCAGTAAGTCTCCACTGTAAAATTTAATTAAACCACTCGTGTCTTTAATTTCCTTACTCTTATTATTTTTTTCATTTGTGATTGAAATATTTGCAGCAACAACAGTCCGACTTCATTCCATTGATTGTCGAGGACCAAATTGTTGGTTGTGTGAACAATCTGTAAAATTTTCATTCTCAATATACTCACTACTTATCTCCTCAGTTCGCCCTGATTATTATTTTTTATAACAAGGAAGTTCCCGGTCTGGATTATATATATACATTTATTTATTTTTATTTAATGGATTTTGAGCAGTTTTGCAATCCAGTTGAGGAGATTCCAGGACGTGTTTGTACACTCTGAAAATAATGGAAACGGATATGGTAGTTACGTGAGCTTAAATTCAAAGCTGAGAACACCCGAGGAGAGGACTAGAGCTGTTGGAGAAGTGATTAAATGCTTGGGTGAAGAAGAATTGATTCCAGGTATACGAAATGAGGTACTGCTTTTGATAATTAGGTATAAATTCTATTTTTTTCCTTTTCACTGTTGTTCTCATGTTAGATTCTTTGTTGGGTGATTGTGGGGGTTTTAATTGGTTTTAAGCAGCTGTACCCTGTCTCGTCTTCCTTTGGAGCACCAATCTTTTTCTCGTTAGAACGTGCTGCTGCTCCTTATTTTGGAATAAAGGTGTGTGCAATTGCCTTTTCCTTATTAATGTTGGGCTTTGTATTGCTTGGTAGAAAAAATTTACTATTGGAAAATATTGACTGACATAGTGGGGTTAGTCTTAGAGATATCATGAGAATATGACATAATTTTGTGTTTTTATTAACTGGTCTTTGAAAAACTCGCCTCGCCTAGTAGACTCAGGCCGCGTCAGACCATCTAAGGCAACTCGGAGGCGGGTCAATTTTTTTTTTTAATAACGTTAAAACAATAAAGAAAAAGAAAAAGAAAAAGAAAATGCTTCGTTTTTGCGTGTGTGGTATAAAAACATAACAAAAGTGTAGGATAATAAACCTAGAACAACAGTCAGAAGAGTGTACAAGTGGCATGCATTAATCTCTCTCTCCACTATCATGATCTCCTCTTTCTTGTTTTCACATTTATGTAAAATAATGCCTTTAGTTTCTTGATTGAAGCAGTTTCCAAGTTCCAACACATTTCTAAACCAGTATTGGTTTGGTTTTGGAAAAATGTTTTGAGAGACTTTTTGTTTTCGGTAAAAAAAAAAGGTATGCAACACTCTTGACCGTTCCCCCAATTATTAAAAAGAAAAAGAAAAAAAACGGGTAAAACCTTGGTAAAATCCGGGTATGGATATTCGGATACCTGGACGGGTTTCATTTGTTTAGGATATTTATTAGTTTTATTGAATATGACTTAGTTATTGAATGTTATGGATTATTTTATACTTGATGATTTTAATTGCCACCTCGCCTCGTGAGAGCATGACCACCACGCCTCGCCTCACCTTTCAATTTTTAAAACATTGATTAAATTATAGAATATATGAATCATCTATAAGCATATTAGTGATGTTTACAAGACAGAAAATAAAATGGTTCACCTGAAGTAACACCCATCCAAAAAATGTAGAAATTTGGGTTACAGATTGCAGCAGCTAAACCCTACTAGTGGGAACAATGATTTATTTAAATATCTAGGTCTTCGAGGGTCTTCGAGAAATAATATTTCTGTATATCTTGAGTTTATGTTTGAACAACTATTATCATTACGTTGCCTTATTATTTTCAGTCTTTTGTGGTCTATCATTTAAAGTTCATGATACATTTCCTAATGCTCTTGACTCTTAAATTACTTGCTTCATTCTATCATAGATATCACTATACGAGATAATGTATAACACATCTATTGATCTGCTGACAAGTATTAATTGAGTCATAAGTCTGATTTCTCACTTGTCTTGATGATCTTTATAGTCATTATGATATTTTTGTCTACTTTACCTTTGTCTATTCTTTCATTTTCAATACATGCATACATGAATTTATTAGATCGCATCCCTTGGCTTTTAATGTGTGATCAAAGACTCAATGATAATTTTCACTAAAGATTTTGCTTATAATAATGGCAGCTTGATAAATATTCTGAGTATTTTACAATTGTATTGCTTCTTAATGTGCTTTCTGGTCTTTCCGTATTGCCCCTTTTGAGAATAGGCATATGGAGTTCACATGAATGGCTTCGTTGAAAGAAATGGGAAGAAGTATCTATGGATTGGAAAAAGAAGTGAAGTTAAACCTACTTATCCAGGAATGCTTGATCATCTAGTTGCTGGAGGACTGGTTTGTAATGGTCACCATTTATTTGCTTTCGTTTTTTTTATATATAAATCTTTGTTATGACTTGTATAGAGTTAAACATTCTCTTGATGATGCAGAAGTCATAATTGATCCTGCTAACTTGGTTAATCCTTTTTCATGCAGTAGACAGAACCCTAAAAATTTAGCAAGGTTTATTAGGGATTCTCCAATATTTGAAATCCATTAATATGACTAGGGCCTTCATTTCAAATTTGAACTATTTGCTCCGAGTAAAATCAATCGATAAGGTGCTTGTGACACTGCCGAGGATTATATAATATATGCATTTGACCTCTGTAACAGGTTAGACTTTCTCTGGTGCTGCTAAGGTCTTAGCTAGAACTGATTCTAACAAATTCTTAAAAAGCTAGAAAAAAGGGATTACAAATTTACATTATGCAGATGACTGTTTATCATCTTTGATCCGGTTTTACCTTCATTTATCTATTCCAGAACAGGAAGGTAGAAAGCGGCAAATAAATAAATAAATAAATATGAAAACTGCTTCTTGGATAATTCCACCTGTGAAGGTGCAGGCATGAGCTTTCAGCAGCCAGAGAAACTGACATTTTATAACACAATTATTGTCTGGCTGAACAGATACTTCTCCTTATGCCAGCCAAATGTATGCTTGAAAACAGTTAACTCTGAGCAGTGAGACAAGCTACGATTTCCTCAGTTCTAATGTTAAATGATCTCCGAAAGTCTTTGATGAACAATGGGAAGTTGAGCACAGAGAGAATATCTTATCTTGAAAAATCTGATTCATACCGAAAATCTTGGCCATACATGGAGGCCCAAATTCTTCAGTTGCTGCAGCTGGATAGAGTTAGAGTTGATTAGGAAAAAAACCATTAGATTGTATCACATAAAAGTCTTTTTCTCTATATTCTTCTTTTTAAAAGCCAATTCTTTATTTACTATTTAGTGTAACTATGATGGTAATTTCAGCCTCATGGTATTGCTTGTGGGGAGAATCTTATAAAGGAATGTGAAGAGGAAGCTGGAATACCCAGATCTTTATCAAGTAGGTATGTTTTCCTCGTCCTTGTATTATCATTTCAATGGTAAATGTATTCAGCGTGCTTTGTGAAAGCTTCAAAATTAATCTAGGTCTGAGAGTCCCTTCTCTCAAAATTCTGATACAAAGATACTGTCCTCTCTCTCTCTCTCATGGGTGGATTGATTTTACCAATGAGTTCATAAATGTTTCTTTTGCAGAGCTGTACCGGTAGGTGCTGTTTCCTATACAGACATTGATGGGTATAGATACAAAAGAGATGTTCTGTTTTGTTATGATTTGAAGCTACCTGAAGATTTTGTACCTAAGAATCAAGGTAAAAATAAATGCCTGAAAGTGTGCTTTTTATCTGCTATTTTTATTAGAATACCATCTCAGTGTTAAATATTTGTTTTAACATTTCAATCTAATATCTACAGCTGCTGCCATTTTCAGAGAGAATTATATCTAATGTAATAATGCCTTATTAAACATGTTGCAGATGGGGAGGTGGAGGGCTTCCATTTGATCCCTGTGACACTGGCTGCAAATGTCATAAGGAGGACGGAGTTTTTCAAGCCAAATTGCTCCCTTGTCATTATTGATTTCTTGTTTCGACACGGGTTAAGTGTTTCTCGTTTATGCTCTCTTCCTTTTCTTCTTTCTTTTTTTACTTTATATTATTCGTAAGGAAAAAAAACAAGAGATAAAGTTAAAAGCAAACTTAGTTAAAAAATAGAAACACAAAACCTAATCCTACATATATTTTCTTTCTTCAAGAAAAAGATAAAAGCTTTAGTTACATCATTGGACAATCCAGTGATCCATATTCCACCATCTTCAACACAACCTTAAGTAGGGTTGTTATTAGTATAACATCAAAATTATAGATATTAAAACAGAATAGAGGGAGAGATTTAAATTCTATGGCAGAAGGAGATTTCCTAATTCCACCTATACTAATGGAAATTCAGTTACATTTAACAATGTATCCCCATTAGATTCTAAGCCTAAATTATAATGCTGCAGGTACATTTGTCCTGAATATCATGGCTACTTGGATCTACTACGAAGTTTGAGGAGTGGACTCTCCTAATTATACATTTCTTCCCGTTTCCTTGTGTTTTTTTTTTATAATAATTTCTCAATCGATTGAAGCAAAGATTATTTATGGGAGCCGGTTTTTATTGGTGAAAAGGACCCTAAGAACATTGCAAGCATTGGGTTTTAAGATCAGCTGTATCATTAATTCATTAGGTATGCAGGTCGATTTATGTATGCTTTCTTTACAAAACTAAATAAAACTAAGAAATTATAATGCCCAAACAGCAAAAATAATCGGTTTGTGTGCCGCACAAAGTATATATTTTAAACCTGATGATGCAATTTTAAGTTTGTAAGTAAAATCATTTCAGCCAGCTGTCTAGAGAAGGGAAATGTAAGGCGTAAGATATAAAGAAGCTAGTTGCGTGTTGAGGTCTTATAGTGATCATATAAATGGTTTTTGCATCGAATTTCACTGATGTAGGTTTTTGGTTATGATACAATTGAATAAGAAAGAGAAGCAATAAAATGTCTATGGTTTTAAACCGAATGATTATAGTCAAGATTCTACGAATTTAAGCCATGTTTGTTAGTTTGTATTGTATTATATTATGGGTTTAAAATTATTAGAATAATACAATATACTGTTTGATTTTTTTTTTTAAAGGGAATGTGTTTGATTTGTTTTACACCGTTCATTGTATTGAATTAGTTAATACATTTCAATTGATGTAATAAGGTATATATTGTATTAGATTGTATAAAAATAATACACTTCAATCCAATACATTATGATTAAACCCTTAAAGATTTTGTATTGAAAAAAGATTGAAGATAGGTTATGTTTAGTTGGATGGAATGAAAGTTTGGTTTGTTAAAATACAATGGAATTGGGATTCCACCATATTGGTGGAATGGACATTCCATCCAAAAACCAATGGAATGTCCATTCTATTAACACATTTTCTCTTTTAAAAATAACCTTCTATATCTCAACTCTATTCTAAAAATACCGTCCTTTCTAAAAATAATGTATATATATATATATATATATTATAATGTATAAAGATTATATTATATAATTTATTCTTTTATATTTTATTATTTTTATCTAAAATATATATTACTTTTTTTATTATTATATATATTATATTTTCTTATTATATATTGTTAACAACCATTTTTGTCTAGGGTCCAAGAAAGAATTTTCTATCAACTTAGTACATGGTAGGGTCTACCTGGTAAAATCTAAATAAGGATTGGTACCTAGATACCGGGGATACTCAATACCATAGGCCGAGAAGAAGTCAGCACCACCTTCCATATACTACCAGATATCAAGCAGAACCGGTACCATAATATTTCTTACCCGGTACCTCCTACCTAGAACTTTGGTACCACGACACCAATCCGGTACCCGAGTACCGCGATACCTTTTGAGACCTATCCGACATACGAAGAATGGTATGAGGAAGGTACCAACCTTCCAGAATAACGCCAACGAAAGCAGACCGGTACAGTAAGGTACCTCGCCACCAGAATACATATCCAGAACCATCGTTTCTCCTTCAGTAATGAAGAAGAGAAAGTTGACTTCTCTGGTCATTAACAACGCCATTAATGGAGAAAGTCAACCCTAATTAATGGGGACAATCAACCCCATTTGTCGTATATGAATTTTATCAGATACAAGTCATTGACAAAGAGGATAAAATTGTCAGGTGGACATCCGAATAGGCATTCAGAAAATACCCTACAAGACATCACCAAAGAAGAGAAGCCTGAGTAAACAAGTATCGAACAAAACCTATTCGGAGTCAATTGACGTCATATACTACTCGGGTTCAGTTAAAGATACTCGGGGTTAGTTGATGACATTTTCTACTCGGGATCAGATGACGTCACTCGGGACCATCTAATATCGTGTTCTACTCTGGACAAACATGAAGAAAACCAAATAAAAAGCCCAGCACGTAGTTCACACGAATCGAGACATTAAAATATGTGAAGATATCCATATCAAAGAGGAATTCCAAGAAGAACAAAATATCAAATAGAAAGGGTTCCTAATCAAACAACAATTTTATTTCTTCAAAAAGACTGCGCTTTTATAAGAAAATAAGTCCTAACTGGACTATATCATTAGAAACCCATTCAATCTCAATACAAGTCTTCGAACAGGAAAGAAGACAGACTACTCCAAACAAATAACCAATCATAGTAAAATACAAAGATCTTTTATTACTTGTACAAAGAGGATTAGGGTTCTATGAACTTATAAATAGACCCATAACCTCGTCACAAAACACACACATAAAATATAGAACAATACAGAGAGAAAAGGAGAGATCGAGAATTGTAATTATTATTTTCATAGTGGATTTTGGCTCGGTTGATTATTCAACCACCCGTGGACGTTTCTCCGGTCATCGGAGTTTTACCACGTAAAAACTTACGTCCGATTACTTTCTCCTTCTCATTCTCATTGAGATCACAACTAAAATCCAAATCTTGTTGGCTTTTCTTATACATCCAGAAATCGACGTCAAAAATTGACGCTAGAAGGAGGAGCTGAACCTTCAATTTAGTTAAAGGTAATGGCAGGAAGTAGAAGCAGTTCTAGGGATGTCCAAAAATCTCCAGATAACGTCCATGTTGGCAGTAGTTCGTGAGATCTCACTGTAACCATGGAGAACCAACCAATATCCCTGGTGATGATCCAGCAAGTTCCTTCGACCAGCAAAGACCTGACACGACGCTTCCGTGAGGCGTTGCAACAGTTGGTGGCAAATGCTGCAAAGGAAGGAGTTGATCCACTGGCTGCAGAAGAAGCGCAACCTCCTAACCTCTTACCTGTAAGGCTTCGTTCGGTTGTAGTGGGGCCAGAACTAAATGCACCGGAAGCCAGAAGGAACTCTGCTCCAATTAATCAGGCTGGACATGAAACACCCGAAGAGGAACGACCACGCCAGAAGCAGAACCATGACCAGACAGTCCGTCCCAGTCACCGTAAACATGACCGGCACAGGGATCGGTCGTCATCAGAAGATAGCGATCGGAACCATCGCAAGCGTCATCACGGAACCATATGCCTGCAAGAATCAACCAGTGAAACTCGGCATCAGAATGAAGAGCCAGAGAGAGGGATGACAATCACCCATCAGTTTAACCATCATGGAAGTTCGGTGGGAGATAGAGATGTCGTAATTCAGAGCCTAACTCGAGAAGTCGAAAACAATAGGCGACAAACGGAAGCACTGGTCAGACGTTATGGGTACAACGATTTATCTGACGAAGATTCTGACAGTCCATTCACTAGGGAAATCTTACGGACTTAATTCTCAGAAAGGTTTAGGATGTCGCACGTGGAGCAGTTCAAGAAGGATACAGACCCTAAAAAACACGAGACGCTATAAAAGTGCTATGGCTCAGTATGCCCACAGCAACCCCCTATTATGTCTCAACTTTCCACAGACTCTAGGGGACACAGGCTCAAGATGGTTCTGAAGGTTGCCCCCAGCGAGCATCAGGAGCTTCAGTGAACTAAGCAGGAGTTTCTCAAGGCAATTTCTGAGCAACGTTCACAACAAAAAAATCAGTGGCTTACCTTTCTCAGATAAAACAAGGAAAAGATGAGTCGTTGAAGAAATACCTGAGGAGGAAAAAATAAACTGATCGAAGAAATTATCTTGAAAGAAGATGAACCGGATAAGAAGATCAAGATCGGGGCCAACCTGAAAGAAAAAGACAAACAAATCCTCACTGATTTTCTTAAAGAATACAAGGATATGTTTGCCTGGAGTCACAAAGATATAGTCGGGATAGACACCCGAATAATATCTCATAATCTCGCGGTATACCCGAATGCAAAACCAGTGATACAAAAGAGAAGGTCATTCAATCTCGAGAGAAATCGGGCAATCAAACATGAAGTAGAAAAGCTACTCATCATAGGGTCGATTAGAGAAGTCAACTACCCTCAATGGGTAGCTAATGTAGTCCTCGTCCAAAAGAAAAATGGACAATGGATAATGTGCGTAAATGTCACAGATTTGAACAAGGCATGCCCAAAAGACAGTTTTCCACTTCCAAGGATAGATCAGTTGGTGGACGCTACATCAGGCCATGAATTGCTCAGTTTCATGGACGTCTACTGGAGATATAACCAAATCCGGATGAACAAGGCTGACGAAGAAAAAACAGCATTCACAACTGACCTGGGCTTGTACTGTTACACAGTAATGCTCTTCGGGTTAAAAAATGCATGGGCAACATATCAAAGGCTGGTCAACAGAATTTTTGCACGGCAAATAGAAAGGAACATGGAAGTGTATATTGATGACATGTTGACCAAGAGCATCTCGGCAGACAAGCATACCTCAGACCTGCGAGAGACATTTGATGTTTTGAGGAGATACCAAATGAAGCTGAATTCGAACAAGTGTTTATTCGGAGTTCCTTCAGGAAGGTTCTTGGGTTTTCAAGTTCACCAAAGGGGAATCGAAGTCAATCCTGAAAAGATATAAGCCCTGCAGAGAATGACTTCACTAAGGACACTAAAAGAAGTACAGCGCTTAACAGGATGTTTCGCTTCTTTGGGTAGATTCATCTCAAAGGCCACTGATAGATGCACACCCTTTTTCAAAATAATTAAAAAAAGGAAAAGAACTCGAATAGAACAAAGAGTGTGAGCAGGAATTCTTAAAAATCAAAGAGTACATGGGGCAGACCCCCATCCTTTCGAAACCACAAATGGGAGAGATACTCCATTTATATTTATCAATTACAGAACTAGTAGCGAGCTCAGTCCTAGTCAGAACAGAAGATGGAGTACATAAGCCAGTGTATTATACCAGTAAGGCAGTCTTACCAGCCGAGACCAGGTATTCACAGGCAGAAAAAATGGCCCTAGCATTGGTTTCAGCAGCAAGGAAGCTAAGGCCATACTTTCAGACTCATACAATCCAGGTTCTCACCGACTGCCTATTGAAACAAATTTTACATAAGCCAGAGATTTCAGGAAGACTAACCAAATGGGCAATCGAGCTAAGTGAATTCGATATCCACTACGTCCCCAAGACATCCCTCAAAGGGCAAGCAGTGACAGATTTTATAGCAAAGTTCACAGAGCCAAACCAGGAAGCAAAAAAGACGTTGGGAAACAATTTTCCATGGAAATTATATGTTGATGGCTCTTCAAACACTCACGGCAGCGGGACAGGGATGATAGTATGCACTCCGGAAGGAGATGATGTCGAATGTGCCATGAGGTTTGACTTCAAAGCAACCAACAATCAAGCCGAGTACGAGGCGTTACTAGCTGGACTCAGAGTCTGCATAGCTCTCAGGGCAGATGAAGTCGAGATATTCAGTGATTTACAGGTAGTTGTCAACCAAGTCCTGGACGAATACCAAGCCAATGATGAAGGCATGATAGCCTACCGTGACTTTACAAAACAGCTCCTCCAGAAATTCAAAGAATATAGGATTGCCCACATCCCTAGGGCAAAGAACAAAAAGGCAGACGCTTTATCCAAACTAGCATCAGCAACAACCACAATCAGGCCAAAAACTATTCCGGTTGCACATCTCCTCAAACCGAGCACAGCTGAACCGAAAAACTTAGAAATTTTAGAAATCCAAACACCGCCAGAGGGTTGGATAACTCAGCTGAAAAGATTCTTGAAAGAAAGCGTGCTCCAGGAGGATCCCTTACAAGCAAAACGTATCAGATATCGATCAGCAAAGTACACGTTGGTTGGAGGAGAACTATACAGAAGGGGGTTTTCCCGAACACTCCAAAAATATGTGTCAGATGAGGATGCATATCAGATATTACAGGAAATCCACGGAGGAGTTTACGGAAATCACACTGGGGGTAAAAGTTTAGCACACAAGGTACTCAGGCATGGTTATTATTGGCCTACTTTATTCACTTATGAATAGCGATGTTCGAAGAGTTGCAATACTTGCTAAAGGATCGCTAATGATATCTAACAACCTCCTGAACAACTCAGAAAGCTCACATCCCCATGGCCATTTGCCATGTGGGGTTTGGATTTAATCTGCCCAATTCCAGTCGGGACAGGGGGTGGAGCGAAGTATGCTATAGTAGTCGTTAACTATTTCACGAAGTGGGCAAAAGCTGAAGCATTAGTGCATATCACAGAAGCAAATACCATAAATTTCATGAAAAAGAATACATTCTACAGGTTTAGGGTCCCAAACACTATCATCACTGATAATGACACCCAGTTCGATAACCTGAAATTCAGGCAGCTGTGCAAGGAGTACCAAATTGCCAATTACTATGTCACACCTGCCCATCCTCAAACAAACGGGCAGGCTGAAGCAGTAAACAAAATTATCAAGCATACACTCAAAGCAAAGTTGGATGCCAAAAAAAGAAGTTGGGTTGAAAAGCTACCCGAAGTATTATAGGCATATCGGACGACAACAAGAACTTCAACAGGAGAGACTCCATTCACTTTAGTGTTTGGAACAGAAGTTGTTATCCCCATATAAACGTCATACGCATCACCCCGGGTCAGGCTATATGATGAAGAACAGAATGTTGATATGCTATTACAAAGTCTAGATAAGCTAGAAGAGAAAATGGAGAAGTCCCGAATAAGAAATATGGCATATCAGCAAAGAGTAGCTCGCCACTACAACTCTCATGTTCGGTCAGGAAATTCCAACTAGGAGACCTGGTACTTAGGAAGGTGTCATTGAATATAAAAAATAAAGTTGCAAGTTCCTTAACAGATAAGTGGGAGGGCCCGTACAAAATCGAAGGAATAGTTGGTCATGGAGCGTATTGGATCGCACGACCCAATGGAGGGGTTTTACCCCGACCATGCAACGCCCAATATCTGAAAATTTTCTATCCTTAAATTGTTTTCTGTTTTTTCTTTTCTAGTTAGGACAACTTTAGTTATGTCAAATATTAAGCTTTGAAACTTTAAATCTTTGTTGATTTTACAGTTATAAATAAAAAGCAAACTCGGGATTTTCAAAAAATGAAGCATATGATAATAAGAACATATGAAAGGCAAGCATGATAATAAGAACATGCAAATAGAATACTCGAGACCACTGATTCCCGAATGGGCAGAGAAGCTCGAAGGATCATGCTAGCCGAGCAAGTTCAATTGACCTTAGCAAAAAGGCAAACCCGATACACCAGATTCTGAAAAAAGGCTCGGGACGCTATCGGAAAAAATTCAGGTGAAATGCGTAGCTGTGTTAAGCGGTTCGAAAAGCTTAACGATTCGGCAAACCCTTGCACAGAAAAATTGGGGAGACGTCCTCGGTAATGTGTAAGAACTCAAAACATATGATCATGGTGAGCCTTGATGTAATGTTTTGGTAGCAACCGAGTATGAAACACAAGTATAAATCTACTTGCCTGTTTTAAGATGACTCGGTTAATAATGCTAGCCAGTTTAATAAGATACTTGGTGTTTAAAATTATTCGGGTAACGAAACCAGTTTAATAAGATACTCGGTGAGGTTACCCGAACATCAGCAATAACCAGTTTAATAAGATACTTGACATTAAAAATTATTCGGGTGACAACCGGTTTAATAAGATACTCGGTGAGGTTACCCGAACATCAGAATTAGTCAGTTTAATAAGATACTCGGCAACAATAATCAAGATGAAGATACTTGGTGAAATTCCTTGAGCAATAAATCAGATCAAAACCACTCGGTTTTTAGAATTAGTTAAATCAAAATTTCATTAGTCTACAAAGAATTGTTACAAAGAATGTAACAAGAATTGTTACAAAAGAGAACAAAAAGAATCTTTACAAAAATTTATGAAAATTCTATAAAAATCAAGGTTGTGAAGATTTAGAACTCTTGTTGATACTCAGGTCAGACACCATTTCATACTCACGGAGCAGACTTTCATTGGAAGGCCAAGCGATCGTATCGACCGAATCATCCATCCATTGGCTGTAATCTACTCTCGGGATCGGTCCGACATCAGGCACCACACCTTCCACAACCGATTCTTGACTGGCGTAAAAAGTCGAAAGGGAGTGCTCGGACATGGGATGTGGCTCTTTACCTTGGCTGCGGCAGTAAGCTCTCCACTCCTTCATCTGAGTCCGAAGAGATTCCAAGGACCGATCCACGTGATTCTTGATCGATAGCTCCAAGTTGGTCCGGGCTTTCTCAGTTGCCCGATTCTTAACCTTAAAGAACTCGCCAGCTGAAACTAGCCCTCGCTGAAACTCCCGAAGGAGAAGGGCATCGTAGGCAGGGGATCTTTTGAAACGGTCTACCCCTTGGAATTCGAGTTCCAGCCTGGCTTCTTTGGATAAGGATTCGACCGTCAAAGCTTGGCGCTCAAAGTCTTCAATTTTCTTTTCATATGCCAACTTGGACTGCTCCGCTTCCTGTTCAGCTTTAAGCATTGATTCTTGGGCAGAGGACAACAAGTTTTGAAGTGACAATGCCTTCTCCTTTGCCAAAGTGGCTTTCTCCTCGGCCTCCATCTGTTTTGTCAAATAGTGGTCGGTAAACACTTGTGCACTGCCAACTTCTTTCTGATAAGTCAATTCGACCCGAGCACGGCTATCCTCACTCTCTTTCAGCTGAGCTTCAGGATGCCTTATTCGATCAGCTTAATATTGATGCGTCTGAACCAGCTCGGCGAATTCGGCCACCATCTACAAAAAAATAAACAAAATTAAAAATCTAGCAAGCAAACAGGCAAGGCAAGGCAAGAATTAGGAATAAAACCTACATAAGATGCGCCGTTGAAGATATTCTGAAGACGACTCGTCAGAGTCACTTCCCTGAGATGACTCCAATGATCATCCCCGATAAAAGCCTGGCCATATGACATTTCCCTGAGCATATCTTGGGGAGAAGGATAGGAAGGATCTCTCGAGGGTTCAGCCCTTAGATCTTCAACCTCAAGGGGTGAGGAACCCATGTTCGGCTCAAAAGTCTCTGTACCCACCGATACTTTAACATGAACACTCAGGGGAATCTCAGCCTCGGCGTCTTCATAACTTGATTCAACAAACGAAACTATGTGAGGAAACTTAAGAGGGCGAGTAGGAGAGTCAACAGCTTTCCATTTCTCAGCCCGAGAACGATGGAAGCTGAGATCAGCTACGGGATCCTCCTGGGCATCATTCGGGATCTGTAGGTACTTGTTCCTCAGAGGTTTTACCTCCATCACCGACGTCTGACAGCTCGGCAGGCCTCTCACCAAGACCCTCACTTTGGCTCTCCCCGTCATTTGGCAAATACTGAGTATGATACGTTGGGCCACTAGGACCACTAGACTCCCCTGCGGTCGGTTGAACGACTTCCTCGGGGACCTGCTCTTCAGCCACATCAGGTTCCTCATCAGACTCAGGCGGGGCAATACCATCGTTGCTCTGACGAGAAGCTTACTTTTCGGTTCGCTTGAAGAATAGACTTCACTTGACGAGCTTGAAGGTCGCAGATGATGTCCGAGTCATAAACTTAGAAGAAAAAGGGGAATCGCATTAGAACATAAAAAACAAAAAAAATATAATAATAAAAAAAGAGGGTTATAAAGATCACTTACATCGCCTGCGGTAGCTCAAAATCTGGTTAAAGAAGCTGAGCTCTATCATCTTTTTCTCATTAAAAAGATAAGTCATGCTCCTCTTCTCCAGAGTGCAAACTGTTGCCCGAACAAGTCTGGTCAGCTCAGCATTGCTGAATTCAAGCTTTTTCTTGTTCCATATCTCTGGAGAACAGAAAAAGCGGGGAACTTTCAGCACCCTCCTAGTTTCCCCAACCGAGAAAGTGATTTCAAGACCGAGATTCCCTCCGGCGAAAAACTAATTGTTCTTTCAGTACTTGTTGGATAAAGGAAATCCTTTTTGGGGTCATCAGAGGTATCAACTCCCTAATTCACCTTTGTTCCCTCAGGGACCCAACAATCTGGCAGATTAGACATGAGGAAATAGGTCTCTGTCTTACCAGACTGCCTCAGCGTGAAGAAGTGCCTGATTTCACTCGGGGAAGGTGGCGACAAGTTCATTCGGCTCCACATGTGCCACATGCACATCAAGATCTTGTAGCTGTTCGGGGCCAGTTGAGCCGGACCAATCCCTGCTTCAGCCAGAAACTAGGCAATGAACGGCTGAAGAGGAAGAGTTACCCCGCAACAGAGCATGGATCTATAGATTGCCACCATGCCCGGGGGAGGATTCCACGCAGCTCTATCACCCGCAGGAATCAAAGTAACCAAATTATCCAGATCGAATCGAGCACGATATTTCCCGATCTCATCTGCCTTGACCACATTCGGTTCGGTATCAAACTCACTGGGCGATCAACAGAAAAAGAGAGACGAGATACTCTGAATGCCTCTTCGACATTGTTCTCATCAACAGTCTGCTCCCTGATCCGAACAGTGCCCGAGTTGTGCTTATGGACTTCGCTTTTGAGGTTGATGCTTTCCCATCCTTGATCGAAGTGGTACCCTATGAATAGAAATGACAGATTCCGAACTAGATGAATCAGAATCAGAACTGGAAACAGAACTAAAATAGACGTCAAGGTGAAGCCCAGAAACTTTGACTTCTAAAAAAGGAGGTTCATCAGGGGGGATTTCCCCCAATAATCTTCGAATGCAGGAAACCATTTGAAAATCCCCACGATCGAGCGCTTTGAGAGCAATAGTACAGAGTCGAAGACGGGAAGTTGGATCCATTAAAACTATCCTTGAATGAAATCTGATGCAAAATCTTCAACGGAGAATAACGAATTTCTACGTAAAGAAATCTGGGCTAGGAAAATTTTCTGGTGTGAATTTTTGAGAATGAACCAACGCAACCCCTTAGTGAAGAATTTAAAGGGGTAATAGCACGAAACCCTAGGATCTCAAGGCGAGAAAAATCAATGACAAGATTTGATGACGTAGGTAGTGCACGGGGAGACGCGTAGGTCGTTTCTCATAAATGGTATCGAGAAATGAAGCGGCAAAGGACACGTGTTAAGAGAAGAACTAGCTTTGGCCGTCAGAACTCCAAAACGTTGTCTTCATTGAGATCTCACGTGAGGAGGCAAATCGAATTTACATGGTCACCATTAAGACACGCCATTATGACGAGACATTTACCCCGACATTAAAGAGATGTGAAAATTGAAGAATTGATTAAAATACTTTTGCCCGAAACGAAACCTTGTTCGGCAAAAATATTTTAAGGAGGTATTGTCGTATGTAAATTTTATCAGACACACGTCATTGAAAAATTGGATAGAATTCCTAGGTGGACATCCGAATAGGCATTCAGAAAATATCCTACAAGACATCATCAAATAAGAGAAGCCCGAGTAAACAAGTATCGAACAAAACCTACTCGGGGTCAACTGACGTCATATACTACTCGGGGTCAGTTAATGATACTCAGGGTTAGTTGATGACATTTTCTACTGGATCAGATGACGTCACTCGAGACCATCTAATATCGTGTTCAACTCAAGACAAACGTGAAGAAAACCGAATAAAAAGCCCAGCGCGTAGTTCACACGAATCGGGTCATTAAAATACACGAAAATATCCATATCAAATAGGAATTCCAAGAAGAACAGAATATCAAGCAGAAAGGGTTCCTAATCAGACAACAATTTTATTTTTTCAAAAAGACTGCGCTTTTATAAGGAAATAAGTCCTAACTGGACTACATAACTAGAATCCTATTCAATCCCAATACAAGTCTCCGAAATAGGAAAGAAGACAGACTACTTCAAACAAGTAACCAATCATAGCAAAATACAAAGATCTTTTATTACTTGTACAAAGAGGGTTAGGGTTCTATGAACATATAAATAGACTCATAACCTCGTCACAAAACACACACAAAAGATAGAAAAATACAGAAAGAAAAAGAGAGATCGAGAATTGTAATTATTCTTTTTATAGTGGATTTTGGCTCGGTTGATTATTCAACCACCCGTGGACGTTTCTCCGGTCATTGAAGTTTTACCACGTAAAAACTTGCGTCCGATTACTTTCTCCTTCTCTTTATCTTTGAGATCACTGCTAAAATCCAAATCTTGTTGGCTTTTTTTATACATCCAGAAATTGACGTCAACACCATTAATGAAGATCAGACAACTCTTTAATGGTCATTCACAATGTCTTTAATGGAGAAAGTCAACTCTAATTAGTGGGGACAATCAACCCCATTAATGAAATAAATTAACTCTGTAATGGTCATTCACAATGTCATTAATGAAATCAGTCAACTCTTTAATGGTCATTCAAAACGCCATTAATGAGTCAACTCAATCAATACCAAATCAGTGTTCCTACGATTACGAATTGATTAGCTAAATTAATTAAGTAGACAACAAGCAATTGGAACCTACAAATATGACGAATCTCTCTCCAAGAAGAGGAGGTAAAAAATACAAGTCAAAATACATGCTCTAATACATGTTTGATTGGTCGCTTGACTACATATCTCATCTCTAACCCAGAAATCGTATATTGAGAGAACGCCAAAAAGAGAGCCCCAAGTTGATCAGAAATTCGACTATTCTACATAGAAAATACTACCGGTTAGCATTTTATTACTATTGTAAGCTCTCCGGAGCACCATGACTCTACTATTTTGCCATTCTTGTAAGCTCCCAGGAGCATTCTTTGATATATATATATATATATATATATATATATATATATATAAGGAAAGGTATTTCTCCTTCCTCCGGATACTGCCTAGGGACTTTTCCGCATATGATCATCCGTGATGCTTTTTCCCCCTAGGTCAGTCCACCTGTACCAAAAGACTTGTCTTTCCCCTATTTATCTCCTTTATTATACATATATGTATGTGTGTGAGCTAGACTCCTACCTCGTTGGACCTAGCGTTATCATCCACTTAACCGTATATGGACCAAGTATCAGGACCTGGGCACTAGGACCTAGGTACCAGACCCAGGGTACCAGATCAGAGACCAAAAACCAAGACCAGCCTATCGCACCAGCAAGAGAACCTCAAGCGCCATGTCTCCTCCCTATGTACGAAGTCCGATGGGTAGGATGACTAGTCTCCTACCTACCAGACTCCATACTTCTTCATTCATACTATATCACGTAGGTACAAGTTATCTACCCCTACAGCCTACTAGGTAGCGGGTTGAGGGTGTTAATTGATATTTCTCACCTAGAGCAAATTTTCTTTAACACTTTTTAGCGCAATCTGTGGGAAGTTTCCACACCTCTTTTGAAAGCCTGTGAATTTACGTGTTTTTTTTACAGCATATCGATATGATGCTTCGATTTCATACTTGTTTATATCGCCTACGCACCACGTGTGGTACTCATTTTTCCATTTGATGAGTTTTGTTTGTTATGGAGCAAATATGGTACGTTGGATTCCTGGTGAAATCGGTCTACTACTTTATCTCTATGTAGCAAAGATGCTTATCTATTGGTAGAGCTCCTCTACAGCAGGTCTGCGCCCGGAAGGCACTTCCACAGTAGACTTGCTCCGGTACCATTAGAGTTTCAGTGCAGTAGATCCGCCCTGTCTAGCTTCTCCACAACAGACCTGCTTCGATACCATTATACCTCCAGTGCAGCAGAGCTGCACCTGTCTAACTCCTCTACAGTGGATCTGCTCCAGTACAACTAGAGCTCCTATGTAGTAGAGCTACACATCTCTTTCTTTTCTACAGTGAATTTGCTCTGTACTGGTATATCTCCTCTACAATAGATCTACTCCGAAGATCCGTTGCGCCTTGTGTCTGGAAGGCTCCTTCACAGCTGAACCGCTCCGATACGTTGATAGCTCCTGTACAGTAGAGTTGCACCTCTAGGGATGGGCATTTCCCCCATGGAGCCCCACCCCCACGGGGCCCTACCCTCATGCAAATTTTTCCCCCAAATGGGATTTAGGGGTGGTGTAAGGGTCGAGGTGGAACCTACCCCCACCCTCATTTCCCCATTCCCCCATTTATTTTAATAGGGGTAGGGGTGGAGCCCTATTTCTCTCTATATATATTTATGTATTTGTACTTTTATTTTCCTAAAAACTAATAACTTCAACTCTATTACTCATTTACGCTCTACCCATTTCCCCTCTTTCCACATATATAATTATGTGTAATACTAACTATAGTTATTTGTATTAATTTCGAATTAAATTAAATCAATTATATATTTCAGATTATTTATTGAATTGGATATCAAAATAGGGTGAATTGAACGATTTGAATGATCGAATTTCAAATCTCAAATTCTAAATTTCGTATTTTAAATTGAAAAATATTAGGATGGAAATTGCGGGGAGGGGGAGAGGGGAACCTCCTCCCAAACACCCTCATCCACCTCCCTCCCCCGCCTCAATGGGCCCCCATGCCCACCCCTATGCATCTCTTATACTTCTTTACAGCATACTCACTCCGCTACGAATATGTCTCTTATCTAGTAGATCCCCTAGATTTGTACATGTTCATACAGATCTCTTCATGTCACCGGATTCGATCATCAGAAGCTAATAAGTAGTTGTAGCAGGTCAACTCAGAAATCCGATAAGCCAACTCATATGTATGGTCGTAGAGGCAACACGATCGGTAAAGACCCAGTGGCTCATCACTTCTTATACCGAGTCGGTCAATACCCAAGTGAGCCAATGAGCTCCTGGCTCGTTCCAGCATGGTCTAGGGCCTTAATTCAGTTGTTGGGGATTTTTAGGATCCCAAGCATGCCTCTAGACCAGTACCAGATCGGTAGCTCCTCTCCATTTGTTTCGGGTCATTCAACGTCCTAGTGAGCCACCGACGTCACGATCCGTTCGAGGAGATCCCAGAGGCTTCCCACATTTGGTAAGGCCCTCTACATGCTTAAGCAAGCCTCTGGAATAGCAGCACCGTTGCAAGGCCCAGTGGCTCCTCACTTCTTGTACCGGGTCGATCATCGCCCTAGTGATCCATTGCGGCCCTGATTCTTTCCAGGTATGTCCATAACCTCTTTTCAGTTGCTGGGGACTTCTAGGATCTCAAACATGACTCTGGACCAGTATCAAGCCAGTGGCTCCTCTCCACTTGTGAGGGGCCATTCATTGACCTAGCGAGCCACAGTGGTCCCGATCCACCTCCCTAGTTAGTCTTCTTGACAATAACAGCTTCTTCATCTCTAGTTCAGCTGCTTGGTTAGAGGAAGGGTCATCATCCCTTAGCGATGCGACTTCTGAGCCAGCTTCCACCACCTTGGTCGGATCAGCCTGAATCAACTTGGGCCACCAATGGATCGATCTGGAGCTCTTCCACCACTAGAACATCAGTCTGGACTTCCCCTTCATTGGTAAGATTAGTCTGGACCTCTACCTTCTAGATAGGTTCAGATAGACAGGTACACAGGTTTGAAGCTCCTCCTACATCTAGAACTTCTGCAGCAGCCCACATCTACCAGACCAGTTTGGACCTCCACTTTCTTAGTAGGATAGATCTAGGCCTCTAACTCCTTGACGGGTTCAGATAGAGAGGTAGGCGGGTTTGAAGCTCATCCTACATCCTGAACTTCTGCATTAGTAAGGGACTTTAAGGTAGTTCCTACCCTAGTACGACTAGACATGAAAGCAGAGATCGGTACTAAATCCTCCTCATCATCTACGAACCCAACAACTCAAGAATGACCAATTTCAGTAGAGGTAAACTGAGCTAACTCTGAAGCTTTCTCTGTGATCTCGTTACGGATCCATCATTTAATGATGCTCAGGTCAGACGGGGGAGAAAGAGCTTGAGCCGTCTAGTAAGTAGCATCATTCAGCAAAGAAAACGTCCACTTTGGCTTCCAAGGCAGCCACGTTGCTGCACAGAGTTTAGACCACTTCCTTCAAAAAAATTCTTCTCCTTCAGAGCGATCCTTACGAGGCATGACGTATGGACTTGAGTCTCTCTGTATCATATACAATAGGGATCCGCTCTCTGTCTACCTGTACCTCAACCACGGTTGCCTTAGCTTTGGTCAGGGGATTGTTTAGGATGAACACTCTTCTCGCTGCCTTGGTCATCCCCTCCTTAGTCTTCTCAAGCTCAGCCTTAGCAACGTCAGCCTGCTCCCCGAATAGTATCGAATTGGTGGCTCCTCTGCATTGGTACCGGGCCACTCAACGTCCTAGCGAGCCTTTAATGTCATGATCCATTTAGGAAGAGCCCAAAGTCTTTGCATATTTGATGAAGCCTCATACATGCCTAAGTAAATCTCTAGGGGAAGCAGCATAGCTCCAAGACCTATGGTTTCCACACTTGTTATATTATGCCCCTCACATCGCCCATGTGAGCTACCCAAGTCCCAATTCATTTGAGTGAAGTCTAGAGCCCCTTCTTAGTTGCAAGGGTCTCTTTGAAACCCGAGCATGCCTCTGGACCGATATCAAGCCAGTGGTTCTTCACTTATTATTTTGGGCCTCTTATAGCGCTTATATGAGTTACTAAGGTCCCAGTTCATTCAAACAAAATCTCAAGCCTACTATAATTATAGAGGATTCTCATCTACCCTGAGCAAACCTCGAAGTCGGTTACATTACTTGGGGACTAGAAGCTTGCCATTTTCTTTAGTACTCTAATGAGATTCAACTTGAGAAGATTTCTCCTAGTGACCAGTCCATAATAACAAGCGCCTTATCGGAAAGTCACTCTATTACCTGGAACGGAGATCACCTCAAAAGGTTTTACCCTTGAAATCCATAATAGCAGGGTGAGCATTGACTAGTATCGCCATGAGTTTGTATTTCCTTTGATTTCGATCTCTATGATAGTTCTCCTATGATCACCAATCGCCTATGATTGAGACCATGAGAGCTATACAGCACTCCTGATGCCCTGGACCGAATTAATCCATATAGAAGAATCGTCTTGACCATGAGAGCTACACAACACTTTTGATGCCTTGGATAAGATTAATCCACCCAGGAGGATCGCCTTGACAATGAGTGATATACAACACTCATGATTCCCTAGATCGGATTAATCCATCTAGGAGGATCGCCTTGACCAGGAGAGCTACACAACACTTCTGATGCCTTGGACAGAATTAATCCATTTGGGAGGATCGCCATGGTATTTCGACAATAATCTCCCCGAGACAAGGGATTGGTTGGGGTATCCCCCTCATTACCCCTGATGCCTTGGCCGGGCACAACCCCTCGCTAAGATGGGTCTGGTTTGTAAGGTAAAATTACTTGCCAAATCATGAGGCCAGGACAGCCAAATATCATTCCTAACACCTTGGTCAGATTACCACCCACAAGAAGGATCTGAGAGTAAGTGCATAGTTGTCAGCCGGATCACAAGACCAGGATAATCAGATGGCTAACTTGCTGCCTTGGTTGGGCCACCTCCCATCAAGAAGGATCTGGGTGGCATAATTGCCTACTAGAATCATTTCGACAGTTCGCCTAAGTACCAGGGATTTCTAAAAAAGAAATGTCCAGTACCCTGATTCGCCTACATGCATTCGCCTAAGTACCAAGATTCTTAGAACAGGAATGCCAGGTACCTAGATTGGCTATAAGAGCTTCATCCCAAATGATCGAGTAGTACAGTTTGTCATATTTTACCTTTCTAAATTATCAGATTTTATACTGACTAGAGCGTCAAAAATTCCACCCAAGGAATATCCCCATAAGTGGTACACAACTTTGTTTTGCAGGAGCGCCAAACACCCAGATTCACCTATGTTTCACCTATATACAAAGACATGGCATGAAAGTGGCTCTAGTTGCCTACCAGGATCTTTACGCCTAAGTACTATGACTCCTGATATTGGAATGACTAGTACCTTGATTCGCCTAAGCCAAGTATGCTGGGAACGGTTTTTGTTTCAAGTAATGGCTACCAGTGAGAAGCGACAAGCAAAATTCTTTAAGCAGTACAAGATCCTGACTCTAACCCCAATTATGTACAGATGTTCAAGTCAGGGAGGACTTCTGTTAACAACAATTTTGGCTAGGGTCCAAAGAATAATTTTCCATCTGCTTGGTACATGGTAAGGGCTACCTGATAGAATCTAGATAGAGACTGGTACCTCGATACCGGGGATACTCGATACCATAGACCAAGAAGAAGTCAGCACCACCTCCCACATACTACCAGTTATCATGCAGAATCGGTACCACAATATCTCCTACCCGGTACGTAGGTTGTAGCGAAAACTGATTCGAAATACGGTGGAAGCGTGAAATTAGGGTTTGGCATATTTACAAAATGTTCCCTTTAAAAGGAAATAATCTTAACCCTAGATTATTGATGTATATTAAAAGTATCGTACCTTTTTCTCGTGATGATTGAAGTTGCACTGAATTGAATCTGTAAGATCTTCCAATCCAATCGCGAAAGTGAGTCACCTAGGAGTATGTGCTCCCTTTCTTTGAATTGTATATCTAAGGATAGAAACAAACAAAATATTTTCTTTTGTTAGTCACAATATTCCTCTAAGAGAAAACAAAAGAACGTTTGCTCACTTGTGAATTATCAATCTATTTGAATGAAACTCGCGTCAACCCGATTCAATTTTTGTACATAAAACCATTTAGATGTAAAGGATACTAGTGTACTATCGAAAACAAAAACGTTCCCCTTTTCTCTTCTCCTTGGCCTAATTCTACACACAATAGTTGGATGAAGTTTTTTTCTTTAACTATATAAGAAAAAAAAAACTTCTCTCAAGTCACCAACAAGCCTTGGCCGAATTCTAGAGTATTGAATTTTTAGTTTGGCCGAATTCCTCTATAGTAATATATATAGGTGACCAAATCCGCTCCTTATGAGGATTTACTTCGTAGGTAAGAATCCTACCTCTAGAAGGATTTACTTGGTGACCATGAATCCTTTTCAAAGAGGAATTCTTTTCCACGCCATGACTCCTAAATGCAACTCAATAGTGTATTTATTCAATAACCAATTATTGAATATAAATTATGTTAACGGGAAATTTGCTTAAGATGAGAAATTTCAACTAACACCCTCGAGACCACTACCACGGAGGTGTTGACCGGGGTCGGTACCTTTGATACCTGACCTGCTTAGATTGAAACGAATGTTTAAATGACCCTAGCAAATGAGAGCTTTATTATAGAACACTTGTGATACACAGGAATCTCTCATATACCCTCACAATCTCTCTAGTACATAGGGAGGTGGTAACTCCGTGCTTGTAGAATAGTGGATACCACGACGGCCGTGTTCTGATCACAGAATTTAGGCATGACGTAATTCTTTCTTCTTCTTTTTTTATTGTTTTTATTTTTTATTTTGTTGTTTTGTTGTTTTGTTGTTTTTTCCTGTCGGTATGTTTAGGCATATTTATATATGGTCGAATCACCTTGACCGGATGTATCTTCCGCCTTGATTCTCTGAACCTACTCCCTCCTTATCGGGCGGGATCCTTTATTTGAAAGTCATTGACTTCGAGTAAATAAAGGATTTGGTGGAGATAAGTTTGTTTCCTCTTTGGAAACAAACTCTTGTCTTACACGTATACAGAATTAATGTTGGTTATTATGTAAATATGATCATGTGTGTACTCACGACATGATTCTTCATAGGGCGAGGTAGATCAATGCTTTGGTTCTGTTCTCAGAAGCTAATGATGGACTTTCCTCGACCCTTTGGAGCTTGATGCTTTCCTGTAGACATTTCTGGGAGGTCACATGGATCTGATCCACTTAGAGGCCCTCTTTCTCCTCGTACTATGGAGGGGGCAGCAGGTTCCTGGAGAGGTTGGTGGGCTTAAGTTTAGGCAACGAGTTAAGTTTGACCTCTGGGAGCCTTAACCTGGAAGGAGCTTGCTTTACTTGTCGGGCTTCACTTTGAGTGCTTCTTGAGCTTGGCGATCCTCTCTTGCTTCCTTGGGTGGTTTTGGAGCTCGGTTCTAGGAACCGAGGTTCCAAGGTAAGTGGCATCGAGAAGCCCGGACTCCAATGTTCACGTGTGGGCTCTACCTGGACTTGCCTAGCGTCACTCCTGATAGCTCTGATGCCTAATGATCCTTCCTCGATTCTGCGGGATAGCTCTAGGGCTTGCCAGAGGTCCTATGAATAGCGATTTCTAGTCCTCATTCAAGCTAGGAGAGTGGCAAATTTCTCTTTGACCCCTAGCCAAATTTTACTGTTAACAGAAGTCCACTCTGACTTGAACACCGGAGGTAGAGTTGGGGTTTGATTCAAATTCCCTATTTAATTTTCCATTATGAGATAATTACTAAGAATCTCGAATGAAATCTTCTTATTAACTGCTCAGGTGACGTGTCGAACTTGCATTGGTGTGCTCCTCGAAGTAATTCTGTTGCGTTACAGCACTCTTCGTGGCTCGAGGAGATCTTCCCGAAGATATCACCATTGTCATTACAACCCTTACCTATATTTAACTTCAAGTTTACTATCGTTTCCTCACCCATTCTTTTGATTTTGAATTTTCAAATTTCCTCTCTCTTGCTACCTTCTGTAGATTTTCCTTTTTCTTTAACCCCCAAAACCTGTTCTACCATGTCGAAAACCAGTCATGACTCCATTAACTCCATTGTTGAAGGCACAGAGGTCTCCAGTCTCACCCCTGGAAAATGGGCTCGACGGGACCTAGACGAGGATGACTCTCCTCCGACCCCGTAACGTCGTCGATCGAACCGGAATGTAGCCATTGGGACACGGTTTTCTAACCAACCGCCCCCTAAATTTGGTTAATGAGGACTTTGGCAAAGAGAATAGTGTCGACATCGCTGGAAAGAGCCAAGTCACGATCGTTGGTCCTTCCTTGGAGAGGCATCCTCCATAAGATTTCCGGGTCATTCCAGATTCTACCGTTGACCTAGAGTCGATCAGTCGCTTGAGGTTCACATACGGCATTCCTGATAGCGTCTCCCTAACAGTCCCTCACAAAAATTATGATGTCTTTAATCCATCCAAAGACGTGTTCCCCATCCATGTTACGGCCTTCGAGAGCGGTGTAAGGCTCCATTTTCATCCTACCCATTGGCAGGCTCTCAACGCCCTTCAGCTGGCTCCCCTACAATTAACACCCAACTTCTGGAGGCACCTGATTGGCTTTCTCGTGTTGTAGAGGGAGCAGTGTGAGCTAAGCAAGATAACCAGAGAGCCCGGGGCAGAGGAGCTTACTTTCCTTTTTCAAATTGGGAGCCTGGTCGGGGTCCACTGAGGTCAGTTTTACACCAACGCCAAGAACAAGTTTAATTTCATCATCCCTGGAGCTTCAAGGAAGGATCCAGCCTAGAAAGAAGAACGAAAATTGGCTGGAGATGATTTGGGGAGCTCAATCTTTATAGGTGGGCATGATTTCTCGGTTCCAACCTCCTTCAATGATAAGCCCTGGTGGGACCGAGATTCCTTACGTACCGAATCTGAGACGGTGCTGAAGGACATCCTTGCTAGGAACTACTTGAACATGAAATTCCCGATTGCAGACCCATTTGATCCTCATTGGGTAAACCGTTATCTTTGAATATCTGACGCTACTCCTCGTAAGTACCTTGAACCATCAAGCTTTTGGGTAGTTGAATGGTTCAATTCTGATTGCTTTACCCCCCCTTTTTTTAACAGTTTTCGTTGTTTCTCCAGCTTCTCGCAAAGCCCGGCAAGCTCGGACCCCTTGACCTCCTACCAGATCGTCCCTGAGAACCTTCTTGGCTACCTCGGAGAAAGAAAGGCCAACTCTTTTAGTCGCTGCTTTGCCTGCTCCTGATCCTACTTTATCGCCTTCCCAGATGAGATCTAAGATGGCTATCCTCGCATCGCGGGCTGCTAAAGCTCTAAATCGAGGAGGGCCCGCTCTCTAGGCTGCTGATACGACCACCTTCGCCCCATTGTCAGTGGCTCCCACTATAGCTGTTGCCTCTTCAGTTGTATTACACACATCTTCAGCTGATCCATCTGCATCTCAAGCAGTTCAGGCTTTAGTGGATCCCGAGGCTGGTATTCCTGAGATCCCCCCTGCTCGCCCCCACCATCAACCGGGCTCGGTTGGTCAATATGAAGTTTTGAAACAGTTCGTTGTATCTTGGCCGGGTGGCGGGCTTTCTAGGATGGCTTCTATGCCTGTCGACATTCTGGTTACCAAGGGGTCTGCCATTCTGGCCGAGGTAGTCATCACTTTTATTTTCTGTGATTGCGAGCTTTAATCGTTTTCTAACCTTTGTTTCATACTTTGCAGGCTTTCAAGTTTAATGTAGCAATGGGTCACCATGTATCCTTTCTCTGAGATCGGGCAGCTAAGGCTGAAGCTGAGGTTGAGCGAGTCATGGGATTGCTGGCGCAAGCTCAATCCTTGGTCAGGAGATGACTTCCAGCCAGAGGGGGATGGAAACACAACTGGCTGAGCTTCAGTGTGACCACGAGAGGCTGAAGCGGTCTTTTGACCAAGAAACTCTTCAGTCTAAGCGACGAGCCAGTCAGCAGGATTATTGAAAGGAAGAGGCAAATGCACTGGATGCTGAGAACCAAGCTCTGCACGCCCAAGTTGCAAAGTTTCAGACTGAAGTGGAAGCCTCTTTCAGCGAGGGGTATTTCTATACTTCCTTCCAGGTCGCGGAAGCCCTCCCTCTTTCCTTTGACCTCTCCAGCATCGCCGGCTAAGATATAGAAGACATCATGTCTCGGGTAGCAGAGATGTCTCGCCCCAACAATGACGAAACGGGTCCTTTCACTGGAGACAGAGTTGGGAAACAGCCTGAAATACCAGATATACCTCCTCTTGTTCCGACCTTCCCAACGTCAGGTCCCGGAGAATCTTCGAAGGGGGTTCAACCCATGGAGCCAGAATAAGACCCTGCCAAGGTCCGAGGTCCCTCTAATGTGCCTTCAAGGGAGGAGCCAGCAGTAGGAGAGGTTATGCCAGAGTCAATGGCCAACCTTATTGACGCAGCCATTCCTCCTAAGGTCATGGCGGTGGTCAATGAAGTCTTGGAGGAGGACCCTGCCGAGCAATAAGCAATCGAGGGGTACCCTCGGGAAGAGGTGGAAAAGGTTCATCCGGAAGGAGGGGAAGCTGGAGGAAATTAGAAAGACGCCGACATTTGAAGCCATCCTCTTGTAGCTTGTTCTGAATGCCCGGAAAGAGGGGTGGGCATCCCATCCTTACTCATGCTTGATTGTCACTATCATTTTATTTTATTTTATTTTTGTTTGTAGCCCGGAACCAGGGGTTGAGCTCCCTGTTCGATTGTTGTAGCCTTACCGGGGGATAGGCTCCCCAATTCATTAATGAAATTTAGCTTTAGACCTGGTTAAAATTTTGACTTGCATGTACTTGCTTCATTTCTGATCTCCCTCTAGGTTCAGCCTCTACAACCACCTGACTTAGCTTGGGAAAAGTAGCAAGATAGGAACATTGCTTAAGTGTGAAAGCAGATAGCTAACTCGTGCTTTCCGACTCGATAAAGACTTGTAGCTCAATGAATTTAATAAATTGTCCCCTTATTTGGTCGTAGACCAGTCCGCACCTGTCACAGTAAGCAACCACATGTACACGGATAATTAGACACCAGTAATAACAGGGACATTAGAGTTAAAGCAAAAAAGCCCTCCATTCTCGAGCCCCTCTAGGGGATTATAGTTCGACGAAGGCATCAAGAGGGTTATCTAGCTGTTTCTTGGCATCGAGATCTGGATGGCAAATATGTTGTTACACTCAGACCCTTCTTAGGGGTGGTAGCCCGACCAAGGCATCAGGAGGTCTATCTAGCTATTTCCTAGCGTCGTGATCTGGATGGCAACTATGCTCTTACACTCAGACCCTTCTTGAGGGTGGTAGCCCGACCAAGGAATCGGGAGGGCTATCTTGTTATTTCCTGGTCTCGAAATCTGATGGCAACTATGCTCTTACACTCATATCCTTCTTGGGGGTGGTAGCCCGACCAAGGCATCAGAAGAGTTATCTAGCTATTTCCTGGTCTCGAGATCTGGATGGCAACTAACCTCTTATACTCAAATCCTTCTTGGGGGTGGTAGCCCGACCAAGGCATCAGAAGGGTTATCTAGCTATTTCCTGGTCTCGAGATCTGGATGGCAACTATGCTCTTACACTCATACCCTTCTTGGTGGGGGGTAGTGCCCGGCCGAGGCATCAGAGATAGCGAGGGGGCTTCCCCGGCTAATCCCTGGTCTTGGGATGATAATGTCTAATTTTCCCATATAAAACCAAATCTTTGTAGAACATAATTGAAGATGGAGAAAGAACAAGCTTTATTGATAAAAAGAAAGGAGTACATTATTGCTGGAGATTAAAAATTATGTGGAGGTTGCCTGCTCATGAGTTCCATGTTCAGTGGTAGAATTTTCTCAAGTGATCCGCATTCCAGGTATGATCGATGAGTCACCCATTCATGTCTCCCGATTACGGATCACCACCTTTACCAAGTATGACCCTTCCCAGTTGGTCCCCAGAACCCCGTCTGACCTCTTCCTGGTATTCAATGTCACTTTTCTAAGAACAAGGTCCCCTTCTTTAAAGCTTCGGGCTTTAACCTTACGATTAAAGTATCTAACAATCCTGTTCTGGTAAACTGCCACCTTCTCGGCTACTCGATCTTGTTTTTCTTCTAAGAGATCCAAGCTAGCTCGGAGCTTGCCCTCATTGCTCCCATGTTCAAAATGTTAGACTCTAAAGAAGGTCAGATTCCCCGAAGGCTAGGGAGTAGAGCGTTTCCACGGTAGCCGTTCTCCTCGTAGTCCAGTAAGCCCAAAGGACCTCGGAAAGCTCCTCAGCCCATCTACCATTTTTCTGTTGTAGTTTCTTTTTCAACAGCTTATTAATAGTCTTACTGGTGGATTCCACCAACCCGTTAGTCTGGGGGTGGGCTACTGAAGCAAACCTAAGGTCGATTCTCAAGCCCTCATAAAAGTCTTTGAATTGGCTATTATCGAACTGCTTACCGAGGTCATCTATAATGGCAAGAGGGGTTTCGAACCTGCAAACTACATTATTTTTTATAAACCTTGTTGTATTTTCTTCCGATATATGGGAGAGTGGTCCAGTTTCGACCCATCTTGTGAAATAGTCAATTGTCACGATAGCATGCTTGGCTTGACCATGAGCACTAGAAAGTGGTCTGATCAAGTCAATTACCCATATAGCAAAGGGGTACGGAAAGCTAAGGGATGACAACTGCTCCAGTGGGAGGTGACTCAGGTTTGCAGTTTTCTGACATGCCTCGCAGGATCGTACTAAGTTCTTTGCGTCTTGGTGGATGGTTGGCCAATAATACCCCATGCGGAGTACCTGATAAGCTAGAGACTCTCCAGCAATGTGGTTCCTGCATTCCCCCGGAGTGAACCTCTCTCAATGCCTACTTGGCATCTTCAGGGTGTAAACATCGGAGCAAAAGAAGAGATCTACCCCTCATGTATAAGTACCCATCCACCAAGCAATACCAGACCGAGAGCCTCTTAACTTTTCTAGCTTGGTCGGGCTCTCCGAGAAGTCTCTCTTCTTATAGATAATCCACTATTGGGTCCATCCAGCATGGTTACCGGTCTAGGGTATAAGTCTCCTTACCTGCCACGGTGCTAAGTAGGAGGATCACTTGAAGAGGGACCCCTTGAGGCCACCATTTATAGCTATCTTGGCTAGGACGTCATCTCGACGATTCAGTTGTAGATGTACATGCTCGATCTTAAATCTTTTAAATTTGCTCTTAAGTTGTTGAACTAGCTTTAGGTAGGCGATCATGTTATCCCTTTTTGCCTGATAATCCACATAGACTTGGCTGACTATGAGTGACTAGTCACTCATAACCTGTAGGTAATCAACCCCGAGCTCTGCGGCCGCCCTTATTCCGGCTAAGAGGGCTTCATACTCCGCCTCATTGTTAGTGGCTTTAAATTCAAATCCGAAACACTGGCAGCACTCAGCTCATTCTGGATCGATTAGGACTATACCCGCTCCTCCCCCAGCTTACCCGGATGCTCCATCGGTGTAGGGGATCCATGACTTACAACTTTCCGACCAGCTGTCAAACTTTGGAGGGCTATGTTCATTGCTGCAGAGGTCGTTTGGCATGGGGGCATTGAGAGCTAGGATACAAAGTCCGCCAAAGCCTAGACTTTAATTACGGCTATGGGCTTATACCTTAAATCAAACTGGGTGAACTCTAGGGCCTATAAAACCAACCTTCCGGAAACATCCGGCATTTGTAAGAATTGACAGAGGGGTTGGTCTGTCACTACTGCTATTGAATGAGCTTGGAAGTAGGGACGGAGCTTCCTTACCGAGGTTACAAAGGCATAAACGAGCTTCTCCAAGAGGGTATAGTTCTTCAAAGGCTTGGTAAGAGCATGACTCAAGTAGCAGAGAGGCCGCTGGATCCTATCTCCACATTCCTTGACTAAGGCCCCACTTACCGCAGTTTCTGAGACGGCCAAGTAGATTTGCAGTTCCTCTCCGAGGCTTGGCTTAACCAGTAGCGGAGGGCTTGACAGGTATATTTTCAAGGCTTAAAAAGCTTGTTCACTCTCTTGGTCCCATTTCATGTTTCTTCCCTGCTTAATGGCTTTGAAGAATGGGAGACACTTATCGGTAGACCGAGAAATGAACCTGTTGAGCGCTGCTACCTGCTCGGTCAATACTTGAACCTGTTTAAGCGATGTGGGAGACTCTAGATCCAGGATAGCCTTAATCTTTTCCGGGTTAGCCTCTATACCTCTCTCATAGACCATAAAGCCTAGAAACTTCCCCGCAGTCACCCCAAAAGCGCATTTGGAAGGGTTCAATCCCATCTAGTTCTCCCTTAAGATCATGAAGGTCCGACGAAGATCCCCTAGATGGACTTCAGAGGTTGATGACTTGGTTATCATGTCGTCGATGTACACCTCTATTGACCTTCCAACATCGAGTTTTAACAGCTGATTAACTAACCATTGGTATGTGGCACCTGCGTTCTTAAGCCGGAAAGGCATCACCTTGTAGCAATACAGACCCCGTCTTGTGATGAAACTGGTATTTTCCTGGTCAACGGTGTGCATCAAAATTTGATTGTACCTTGAAAACATGTCCAAGAAGCTTAGGAGCTTCTTTCCGGAGGTGGAGTCAACTAGCTGATCCATTTTTGGTAAAGGAAAACTATCTTTCGGGCATGCCTTGTTGAGGTCAGTATAGTCGATGCATATGCACCACTTCCTATTTGCCTTTGTGACCATGACCATATTTGTGATCCACTCGGGGTAACGTGCCGCTCTGATGAAGCCCGATTGGGTTAATTTGTCCACTTCTTCTTGGACCGCGACATTTCTTTCAGTATTGAAGTGACGCTTTTTTAGTTTGATGGGTTTGAAAGTTGGATCCACTGCCAATCGGTGAGCAGCCAAAGTCATCGGGATCCTAGGCATCTCGTCGTGACTCCAAGCGAAGATTTCATTGAAATCTTTGAAGAGCCCGATCAAACCCTCTTTCACTCTCGGCTCAATGGTGGCTCCGACTTTGACGACCTTAAAGGGATCGCCCATCCGGATAGAAATCTCTTCTAGCTTATCCACTGGATGGCCACTGGCCCATTCCCTTCTCTGCTTCTCCTTGTCTGGCACCATGGAGTCATCCTTGGGGTGATTTGTGGGTCCTACATCTTCTAGGGTTAATATAGAGGTTGCCCCATCATGGATCGTTGCCACCTTGGCAAGTTGTTTTGCTAGAGCTGTTGGATTGGCAGACACTACATAGCATCTTTTGGCTGCATGTTGATCACCCCGAACTTCCCCCACCTTGTCTCCTACTTGGAACTTCAGGACTTTACGGTAAATGGATAGGACCCCTTTCAAGGATGATAAAAATGGTCTTCCTAATATTGCATTGTAGGCCGATGGGGTATCCACAACCACGAAGTCTGTCATGATATTCTGCTGAAGAGGTATGGCTCCAATGATCACTGACAGGATTTTTGATCCCACATGTATGATTGAGTCCCTAATGAACCCATACAACGGGGAAGTGCAACTATTGTAACACCACTATTTCAAGTTCAGTTTTTCCAAGGTGTATTTAAATAGGACGTCGACACTGACTGTGTTGATGAGCACCCGATGTACCATGCAGTTGGCAATCTGTACCTTGATCACCATGGGATCATTATGAGGTTGTACGGTGTTGTAGACATCCAGCTTCGGTGAAAACGATATGTGACAACTGGGAGAGGTTGGTCGGGCTCTAGTCGACCTTGAAGATACCCTGCCCGTCGTCCATACGAGGGACTTTCCTTGTGTTGTTTTTCCTGGAATTGTTTGAGGTCCCGGCCAGAGTAGGCCCTCCGCTGATGGTATGTATTATCTGGATTTGTTGCATTAGATCTTCCTGCTCCCCCTTTCTTTTCTCAGCGTGTTCACGGATATCGGCTTATACTTCTCATCCAGTCTGAATATCCTTGACTTGCTGTAAGAATTTTACCAAACATCCTCCCCTTATCAAAGACTCGATCTGATTTCGCAGGTTATAGCATTCTGAAGTGTTGTGTCCCAAGTCTTCATGAAAGTCACAATACTTATAACGATTCCTCATATCGACAGGGGCTTTCATAGGTGCGGGATTCTGTAGCAACCCCTTGTCCAGAATGGCGAGATAGATTGTTTCACGGGATGTATTTAAGGGGGTGTAACGATCATATCCTTTCTCATCTCGAGCTAAAATGTTGCATCAATGTCTCTCTTTCTTTATTAGATGAACATGGCTACTATCATACGGGTATCCTCCCGGAAAAATCAAATAGGGTACAAAGTTGCTCAGGCCATGTTTAGCTTATAAAGTTGGATATGGTGCCATTTAAAACATGAATCTATAAAACTCTATATCCTTGCTTCTCTCATGACAAATGGTGAAATTGGTTTGAATTATATTGGAAACCTTTGTCATTTGATTTGCCAAATACCATTTTTTTTGGACTTGAATGCAACATGTCTTGTATGCAAAGCATTTTTTATTCACACATTTTCTTCAAATAAATCTCCTTGTTTCTCTCCTATTAATAGAATTGTATAAATGTGGCTTATTTAATTATGCAACAATCTTGTATGCTCTTTTCTTTCTTTGCCTTGAGTGACCCGGTTGGGAACTTCTCCTTTGCCTATATCATGACAAAAAGGGGGAGTAGCATTGAAGCATTGACCTAGCATTGTGATGCTAGGGGAGTAGCATGTGTTGGCTTTGAGGGGGAGCATTGCATGAGTGTACTTGTTTGAGGGGGAGATTACATGTAGGGGGAGTAACCCGTTGAGGGGGAGCATTGCATGAGCATTTCACAATGTCATACTCATATTATTGAATGCAATTGCTTTTGTTTTATATACACTTGATCATCTCACATGCACTTGGTTGGAAAGTGTATTTGTGCTTACTTTGTGTGTAGGGTTGATAGTTCTACAAGAGATTGAAGATTTGAAGTTTTTTTTATTATTTTATTTATCTCTTTGTAATGTAGAATATCTTCTCGATGTTTTTCTATTTTTTTTTTGTGAGGATCAATGTGAGTGGTGGTTTTGTCACGAAATAGCCAAAGGGGGAGATTGAAAAGTCCTCATTTGTTGATTGGCTTATTTCGTGAACAACCACATTGATGGGGTCCATGTAAGGGTAGTTTAGGCTCTCAAGACCTCAAGAGAAGAAGCATCAAAGGTAAAATTCTTGTGCATACGTACTTTGAAGAGATAGTAGCACACACTCACATATTCATGCATAACTCTTGATCTTATATGTTGAGTGTTTTCTTGTGTTCATTTTGATGACTCTTATTGATTTATTTGCATCTTGTAATTAAATGTTGTATGTCATGTTTGGCATTAGAATAGGATGCATGTTTCATCACTCTTCAACTTATTGTTTTTATGCATTTGAGTGTTGAAATAATAGGTCTTGCGCTGGTGGTGCGCTACTCGACCAGCTCAACTTTCACAGTGGACTGTCGCTAGTGTTGCGCCACTAAGTTGCGTTGCTGCACCCGTGCATAGTTGAAAAATATGGGTGTGCGTTGGTGGTGCGCTACTCGTCTAGCGTAGCCTCACCAACGCAAACTTCCCAGAGGATCTGCGCTTGTATTGCGCTACTGATGTGCCACTCGACTAGCTCCTGTTTTAAAAAATAGGTTGTGCGCTGGCGGTGCGCTACTCGACCATCGCACGTCATCAGCGCACGCAGAGGAAGCTGGAACGTTTTTTTCCAAAACGACCTCACTTTGTTTGAATCTTATAAATATATAACTCAATGCCTTCAGGTCGTGGCAGATTTCAGAACATCACATATTTTCCTTGGAACACATTTCAAAGGAAAAACTCTTCCAATAACTCATTTTTAATCACTCAAAGCATTCCCATGTGCATCAAAACTTCATCTTGCATCATCTAAGTTCATTTAGAGTGCATCAATGGATAGGGTTGCTTCATCACATCTTGTTTGGTAAGTTCTTCACTATCTTCTTACAAGTTAAGTGTTTTACTTGCTAAACCTTCTCTTTAATTATTTGTATGCTCTTAGAACATTTTCTAGATACAAATTAGAGATTGTTGTGATGCCATGATTGAGTATTGTATTGTGATAGCTAGGATTGTTGTTGTTGATAACTTCTAGCTAAATCTTTATGCTTTGCATTTAGATATTGTTTAGGACTCATTGATTGCATTATAGTCATTTCCATGCTTAATGACAACATGCGTTGATTTAGCTTTTATGATAGCTTCATAAGATTGTTTGTTCTATGTTTAGTTAAGCTTTATGACATGTCATTTAGCTCTTGATATCTAGGATTGCATTTATTGCCATCTCATAATCCTAGATAAGCATATAAGGTACCCTAGCATTGTTTGTTGCTTGAATATCATCATATGTTCACATAGGGTGTTTATCTCTTCATTTAAGAGAAGTAAGTCTTGCGTTGCATCCGGGAGTAGGTTGCTTCAAACATAAGCAAATTGGACTACTTAATATCGGGATTAGGTAGTGGTAGTGGGTTATATACCGAGAGTAGATTGTAACGCCTCTATCATCAGTGGATTCGTTGTTTGAGTGTGGCGCACTTAACAGCCCGTGGTTTTTCCCATTTGGAGGGTTTCCACGTATATCTCAAGTGTCTTTATTATTTCCGCACTTATTACACTTGTGGTATCTTTGTAACTAGTTAGGGGTATTTTCGTCAACTTGACTCTCAACGAAAATTGGGTAAAAGTTAATTAAAATCTATTCATCCCCCCCCCCCCCAGATTAATATTATACACCATAAAATTTGTTTCACTCATCATAACACATTTGATCTCATTCAAATGCTAGAAAAGAATCTACAACTTTAACAAGGTAAAGACACCCAACCTTTATCTTAAGTTGTGAATATTATTCAAGACTAACTAAAAATTATGTCTACCTCATACATATCCAGATGCACGAACAATTCTTCTTTTCTCAAAGTCTTTTGACCTTATGATTATTTGCTTTTAACAATTATAATAATTAAACTATAAATGCTATAAGATTTGTTAAACTAGAAATCACTTTTTATATGAAAAGATTGTCAAATACATTACACTCTTGCTGTTGAGCATAATACTAAAAATCTCCCACTTGCTCTATGGCAAATGTGTCATATATCTTATCCATATATTCTCAAGGTGCCTATCAAAACTCTTTTATGAAAGAGCCTTTGTGAAGGGATCCACTGGAGTATACAAGCATATAATCCCTCCTTCTCCTGAGATACTTGAAAATATGTTTGACTGTCATCCAGTGATCATGATGAGGTTTCGGTTGAAACCTACTAACTATGCCAATAACAAAATAAATATCTGGTCTAGTGTAGAGCATTACATACATGAGACTCCCAATTGTCGAGGCTTATGGAACCTTACTCATGAATTGCTCTTCATGCTCATTCTTAGGAACTTGTTCCTTAAAAAGTTTGATACCATTTCTGAAAGGTAACATACCTTTCTTGGAATCTTGCATGGAAAATATAGACAAGATTTTATCTATGCATGAAGTTTGGGATAATGCTATCGTTCTATTCTTTCTATCTTTTTATAACTTGGATACCAAGAATATAATTTGTTTCTCCTAAGTCCTTCATATCTAACATTTTTTGCTAACCATTCTTTTATTGATGTCAATACACCTACATCATTTCCAATGAGTAGTATATCATCAACGTAAAGAACTAGGAAAACCAACTTGTCGCCTTTGATACTTTTATATACACATGGTTCGTCAATGTTTTGAATGGATCTGGGTGCTTGATTCAATCCATATATGGATATTTGAAACTTGCAAACCTTTTCCTCTTAGCCCTTTCCTATGAATCCTTCTGGTTGCATCATATAGATGCTTTCGTCAAGACTTCCATTAAAGAAAGTTGTCTTGACGTTCATTTGCCAAATCTATAGATCTAGAGCTACTGTAATGGATAAGAGTATCCTAATGGATTTAAGCATGGCCACAAGAGAGAAGGTTTCCTCATAATTGATACCTTCCTTCCATGTGTAACCGTTAGCTATCAACCTAGCTTTAAAGGTTTTCACTTTTCCATCCATTCATCTCTTCCTCTTGTATACCCATTTACAGCTAATGGGTTTTATCCCTTTAGGCAAGTCCATAGATTCAATTTCGGATTGCATTGCCTTTTGCCAATAGCGACAATCAACATCTTCCTTGGCTTCCTTGTACGTGTAGGGATTGTCGTCATCCGGGAGATTCTCTATTGATTCTCTAAGACCGATGTATCTCTCGAGTTGTCTACTAACCCTCCCACTACGACAAGGAATGGTAGGTTGTTGATCTTTTGTTGGTGTGGAACTTACAATTAGGTTAGGTGGTGAAACCTCTTGTGGAATTGTATCTCCTAAAAGCTCATTCAGGACAATTCTACTTTTAAACACAAAATTATTCATATAGTCCTCTTCCAGAAATTTAGCATTTGTCAAAACAAATACTTTAAGATCTGAAGGACTATAGAAATAATATCCTTTAGTTTTTTTTGGATACCCTACAAATATGCACGTTTCTGAACGGGACTCCATCTTTTTTGTCCTTCCTTTTAATACGTGCGCAGGACATCCAAATATCCTTAAGTGTTGTAAACTAGGCTATCGTCGAGCCCATAACTCATGCGGTGTTTTAGGAACCGACTTAGATGGTACATCGTTTAGAATGTATATAGCGGTTTGTAAAGCATATCATCAAAAAAAATTAGGGAAGTGTTGAATAACTCAACAAAGACCTAACCATGTCCAAAAGATTTCTGTTTCTCCTTTCTGCCACCCCATTTTGTTGAGATGTACCTAGCGTATAAAACTGAGATATTATCTCATTATCAATAAGATATTGCTGAAACTCACTAAATAAATATTTTCCACCACGATCAGACTTCAAGATTTTTATGTGTTTCTCAAGCTTATTTTCAACTTCAGCTTTAAACGTTTTGAACATGTCAAAAGCATCTGACTTATGTCTCATGAGATACACATAGCCAAATCTCGAGTAATCATCCGAGAAAGTGATGAAGTACTCATATCCACCTCTGGCTTGAATACTCATAGGACCACACACATCAGTGTGTATCAATCCTAAACATTTAATGGCTCTTGTGCCTTTCATTGTGAACGACCTTTTGGTCATCTTACCTTCCAAACAAGATTCAGAAGTTGGTAGATCATTAACCTTTAAGTCACTTAAAGGTCCATCACTAACCAATATTTTAATCCTATCAAGGTTAATATAACCTAGGTGCAAATGTCATAGGTAGGTTTCATCTTTTGATAATGTTACTCTTTCATGATTAGGTTGCATTGATTCTGTGTCTAACAAGTAAGAGATATTGTTATGCAAATAGAATAAACCGTTTTCCAATGTACCTTTGCAAACAAATTTGTTATTCTTGCTAATAATAAAAGCTTTATTAAAAGTAACCGAATATCCAAATTTATTTAAACAAGAAACTGAAATTAAATTCCTCTTAAATTGAGGTACATAAAAAAGGTCTATTAAATCTAAATGCCGATAAGAATCTAAAATAATTCTAATATCTCCCATTGCACTAGTAGACACCAATGCTATGTTGCCTATATGCAAGTTGAATTCATTCTCACTCAGTCTCTTCCTTTCCTGGAACCCCTTCTAGTTAGGCCTAAGTTGTTTTTTCTTCCATTGTTTCTTGACCTTCTTAATGGTTTTAACAGTTAACAGTAGCAACTTTACTAACCGTACGAATCTCTTAACCCTTGCCTACTATAAGGCTTTTCTTGGCGCTTTGAACATCTTGCATCAGGCCCTGCTAGGTGTGTTCCTTTTTGTTCAAGGTGTAGCCCAACTTGAACTGATCAAAGGAATCCGACAGTTAGTTGACAATCATGTCAATTTACGTCTCACCATTTATCTCAGCACCTTTTAGTTCTGCAATGTTGAGATGAGCTATGAATTTCATCATGTGATCTTTCACATCCTATTTAGGTTTCATCCTAAGATTCATGAAAACAGTCACTGTCTCTCTCTTAGTCATCCTGGACTTTATAGCAAACATATCTTCTAGATACATTATTATATCGACATCAGTCTCCATTCCTTCATGTTGCGATTGCAACACGTGGGAGATGGTGGCCATAATGTAACATTTGGCCATCTCATCTAAAGTCTTCCAATGTTGATACTCGTCTCTTTGCTCCTCAGTAGATTCATTAGTAGGAGTTGGTGGTTTAGGAGTAGACAGAACGAACTTATGTTTTTCAGCTTGCAACAGCAACCCAATTTTCATTTTCCATGTGACATAATTGTCATCAGTTAAAGTATTATCTTTTAACATGGTGATTAGGAATGAGGTCATGATTTCTTTACAATAACAAAAATTATATAAGTAAACAATCTTGATATATCACTTTCAAATATTTATCTTGAATTAATTAAAATAATTCAATCATAAAATTCAACTGAAATCCAACACCCATAAATGCCACGCCTCATTTTGGAGTTCGCACCATCTACTAGTTGGACTAGATCCCACATAATTGTAAACATAACAACCATCCTTTTCAATTTTAGCCTTGCGATTTTATTAACAAGAGTTGTTGGGTGGATATTAATAAAATCATATTTAGTGTGTTACCAAGTTATCGACCTTCAATATATTCTCTTACGAATATCCCTCCTTTGAGAGTAGAAATCGTTTGAGTCAATTGTCTAGTTTATCCTTGTAAGGAAGTATCTTGCTAAATTCCATTCATGAACACTCCTTGGGGGTTATTACACGAAACATAAAGCTCAACTAAACTTGTAGGCTGTAGGTGTTCCAAAACACCTTCTCACACTCAATTATTTAAGGTGTGTGATAGAATTCCATAGAATGATTTACCAAGTTATCTAGATGCCAATTAGATATCTAAACCATTCAATGCATGTTCATACCAAAAGAGATATATGAGTGGCACTCATATTCTATATGACACATTATCAAACAATGACAAACATTGCAATCTTTACGAAAATATAAATACCTACAATTTTGGTCCATCCTAGAAAAGCAAGTAAATTACAATTTTTGGAATACAAAAACTCCTTTCTTGGCGAACAAAACTTCACGCAGCCATCGCCCGATTGCACACCCCCTAGCTGCCTCTCATGGGCGTCATCCATAGGGCTGCCATATGCAGCCCATGGCATCCATAGGGCTGTCGTACGCAGCCTATGGCATCCATAGGGCTGCCGTTCGCAGCCCATGCCACAACAATCGTGGTTGTGTGCTCATTCGCAGGCACGATTGTTGCTATGGCGCCCACTGTACCAAACTTGTTCCGGTTGCTTTCAATTCTTTAAATATTTGAATCTTCGATACTTGAATATATTATAACAGTATTTTGAATAATAATTTACTGCAGTTTTTTTTTATTAGAACAATAAAATAAGAGGAAAAAAAACTTTGCAACAACCAAGAAGGAAATTATGGTGGTGATATGTCACCCTTCTTGTTACAATCCCAAAATAAAATTACATTGAAATTCTATGACCAAAATTGAGCAATAACAAATCACATTATAAAACATATATATATATATATATATATTCATACATTCCAATGTAAATATATATATGTGAATACCTAAAGTGTCATCTCTTTCTAAAACATGCATATTTAAAATAAAAAGAAATAGATTCACATATATATACATCAATTAATCAATGGTACAACCAGACTCTGATATCAATTGATGGAAAAAATAGATACGAAAACGCGGCGAAAGCGGAAAAAGGGGTTTGGTATATTTTAAAAACTTTCCCTTTAAAAGAAAAGAACTATAACCCTAGATTAATTAACGTATATTAAAAGTATCGTACATTTTTTCTCGTGACGATTGAAGTTGCACCGAATTGAATCCACAAGATCTTCCGATCCAATCACGAACGTGAATCACCTATGAGTGTGGGCTCCCTTTCTTTGAATTGTATACCTGAGGATGGAAACAAACAAAATCTTTTTCTTTTTGTTAGTCACAATAATCTTCCAAGAGAAAACCAAAGAACATTTAGTCACTTGTGAATTATCAACCTTTTTGATTGAAACTCGCATGAACCCGATTCGATTTTTGTACACAAAATCATTTTGATGTGAAGGATACTAGTATACTATCGAAACAAAAACGTTCCATTTTTCTCAAATCTACACACAATGGTTGGATGAAGTTTTTTTTTTAAACTATATAAGAAAAATAAAAATAAAAAATTCTCTCAAGTCACCAACAAGCCTTGGCCGAATTCTAGAGTATTGAATTATTAGCTTGGCTGAATTCTTCTATAGGAATATATATATGACAAAATCCTCTCCTTAAAAAGATTTACTAGGTAGGCAAGAATCCTACTATAAGGAAAAAACCAAGCGCAGCAAAAGTGTGAGAAATTTTATTAAAATTAGGGTTTGGGTATAAATAAAATTTTCCCTTTGATTAACAAGAACCTTAACCCTAGATTAATTGATATATATATATATATATATATATATATATATATATATAAAGTGTCATACATTGTTTCTCGTGACGATTGAACAAACGTCGAATTGATTCCGTAAGATCTTCCAATCCAATCACGAACGTGAATCACCTAGGAGTGTAGGCTTCCTCTTCTTATAATTATATACCTGAGGATAGAAACAAAAAAAAATATTTCTCTTTGTTAGTTACAATAATCCTCCGAGAAGAAAACAATGAACGTTAGGTCACTTGAGAATTATCAATCAATTTGATTGAAACTCGTGTGAACCTTGATTCGATGTTGTACACAAAACATTTTGATGCAAAGGCTACTAGTGTACTATCGAAAACTAAACGTTCTTTCTTCCTATATCTTCTTTCCCGAATCATACACTATTTCTTAGAGTTAATCGAATTTTGTCTAGAGAAAAAACTAAATTATTCTCCCTCAGAATTCTATGGTGGCCAAATTCTTCTCGTGGAAAAATAGGGCTGGCCGAAATTCACTCTTGGAAATTGCTTGTACTGGCCGAAATTAACAAACATATATATATATATATATATATATATATGATCACGAATCCTTTCCTAAGAAGGATTTACTTGTTTGTTAAGAATCATTTCCTTAGGTAGATTTACTTGGTGGTTAAGAATCCTTTTCCAAAAAGAATCCTTTTCCAAAAAGAATCCTTTTCCAAAAAGAATTCTTTCCTACACCAAGACACCTAATCCAACTCAATAGTGTATTTGTAACCATATTAAAGACTTTCTAATTTAATTAGATAAATAACTTATTTTATTTATCTACTTATCAAATATAGTATTTAATATTAATTATACTACTAACAATAGTATAATTTTAGGTGACCATATCCTACTAGAAAAAAGATTTTGACTTTTAATTAAATAATTAATTAATCAACAAATTAATTAATTTTAATTAAATTAAATAATAAAATAATATAATATAATTAAGCTATTCTAAATATCCTTGCCGCCCAAACCATATATATAGGCCAATATATTATTTTCTTCTTTTATTAAATCCATTTGACCTTTATAAAAAGTCCACATGTGAATTAGACCCATTCTTACAAAATGAAACAAGTCCACATGACTCAATACAATTTCTAGATGGACCCCTAAATTGGTCCGGTAGAATATATCAAGTGATCCACGCAAGTTCGTGTGGATTGGGGATCTTGACAGGCTATCTAAATTTAAGCTCCAATAGACACAACCCGATCACAATCAACAAATGATTCACTTAGGTCTGATCTATTTAATTTTAGTTCATTCCATTAAAGAATTAAAATTGAACTCTTAAATAAAGATAGAATAAGTTGATGTTACTCATTCATACCCTAGACAACCTTATTGGAGAAAGTGTATCATCGTGAAGAATATCAGTAATCGCCAAGAGTTCATAGACCGCCTATAGCTCTTCAAGTTACCATATTTACTCATATGACCACATTTTGAACTTGTATATTTTGACTTGTCCAGAAGCCATGTTTCAATAGACACTATTGAAAACTTAACGTTAAGATTTAATATTCAATACCTGAAAACATTCATATGATGATATTCTACTCTCATTTAATAAATGGAGCCACGATGTCCATATCGATAAATGAAGTCCTCTATCGATTAACAAATGAATACTACCAAACTATCGAGGATAGACTATCCTATATAATCGTACTCATTGATAGCTAAAATGATAACACTTGCAACCATAAGTCCATCATTTATCTCAGGATTGAGATAGACTCTCCGATTGTCTTCAAATGAAAACTTTTATCCATTGACGGTTCTAAATAAAGTATTTCATTATGATCCAATTCAATGCACCAAATGCACTAGATTCGTTTGCCCAAAGACACCACACTTTGATGATTTTAGACTCATCATAACACATTTGATCTCACTTAAATGTAGCAAAAGAATATACAACTTTGACAAGATAAAGGGGCCCAACCTTTTATTTTAAGTTGTGAATATTATTTAAGACTAACTAAAGAATTGTGTCTACCTCATATATATATCTAGATGTATGAACAATTCTTCTTTTATCATAGTCTTTTGACCTTATGATTATTTACTTTTAACAATTATAATAATTAAACTATAAATGCTATAAGATTTGTTAAACTAGAAATCACTTTATTACTATGAAAAGATTGTCAAATACATTATTATACTCATGCTATTGAGCATAATCCCAACAATCTCCCACTTGCTCTATAGCAAATGTTTCATATCTTTCATCCCCATGTTCTCTAGATGCCCATCAAAACTCTTTTATGGAAGATCCTTTGTAAAGGGATCCGCTAGATTATCTGCTGACGCGATCTTGGTAATCGTCACGTCACCCCTATGCACAATTTCCCTCAGAAGGTGATACTTTCTTTCAATGTGTTTCCCTCTCTTATAACTTCTTGGTTCTCTCGAAATAGCCACTACTCCATTACCGTCACAATAGATAGTGATCTGATTATTCGCATTAGGAACCACTTTCAAGTCAATCAAGAACTGGCAGAGCCAGACAGCCTCTTTAGTAGCCTCGCATGCGGCAACATACTCGGCTTCCATGGTGGAATCAGCAATACAAGATTGCTTGATACTCCTCCATATGATTGCCCCTCTTCAATAGTAAATATAGATCATGATGTTGATCTCTTAGAGTCAGAATCTGACTGAAAATCAGAATCTGTATACCTAACGGGAATTAAATCCCTTCCAGAATATAAAAGCATATAATCTCTCGTTCTCCTGAGATACTTGAAAATATGTTTGATTGCCGTCCAGTGATCAGTACTAGGTTTCAATTGATACCTGCTAACTATGCCCACAGCAAAACAAATATCTGATCTAGTACAGAGCATTGCATACATGAGACTTCCAATTGTCGATGCATATGGAACCCTACTCATTAATTGCTCTTCATGCTCATTCTTAGGAACTTGTTCCTTAGAAAGTTTGATTCCATGTCTGAAAGGTAACATACCTTTCTTGGAATCTTGCATGGAAAACCTAGACAAGATTTTATCTATTTATGAAGCTTGGGATAATGCAATCGTTCTATTCTTTTTATCCCTTATGACTTGGATACCAAGAATATAACTTGCTTCTCATAAGTCCTTCATATCAAATTGTTTTGCTAACCATTCTTTTACTGATGTCAATACACCTACATCGTTTCCGATGAGTAGTATATCATCAACATAAAGAACTAGGAAAACCAACTTGTCACCTTTAATCCTTTTGTATACACAAGGTTCATCAAGGTTTTAAATAAATCTAAAAAAATTCACGGCTTGATCAAACCTTATGTTCCAGGATCTGGATGCTTTCTTCAATCCATATATGGATCTTTACAACTTGCATACCCTTTCCTCTCGGCCTTTTTCAATGAATCCTTCTGGTTGCATCATATAGATGCTTTCATCAAGACTTCCATTAAGGAAAGTTGTCTTGACATCTATTTGCCAAATCTCAAGGTCTAGAGATGCCGCAATGGGTAAGAGTATCCTAATGGATTTAAGCATTGCCATAGGAGAGAAGGTTTCTTTATAATCGATACCTTCCTTTTGTGTATAACCTTTATCTACCAATCTAGCTTTAAAAGTTTAAAGCTTTCCATCCATTCCTCTTTTCCTCTTGTATACCCACTTGCACTCGATGGGTTTTATCCCTTTAGGCAAATCTACAAGAGACCAGACTTTGTTTTTGAACATAAATTCAATTTCGGATTGCATTGTCTTTTGCCAATGGCGACAATCAACATCTTCCTTGGCTTCCTTGTACGTACGGGGATTGTCGTCGTCCGGGAGATTCTCTATTGAATCTCTGAGACGGATGTATCTCTGGAGTTATCTACTAACCCTTCCACTACGACGAGGAATGGTAGGTTGTTGATCTTTTGTTGGTACGGAACTTACAATTGGGTTAGGTGGTGAAACCTCTTGTGGAATTGTATCTTCTGAAAGCTCATTCAGGACAATTCTACATTTAGGCACAAAATTATTCTTATAGTCCTTTTCCAGAAATTTTTCATTTATCAAAACAAATTCTTTAAGGTCTGAAGGACTATAAAAATAATATCCTTTTGTTCCTTTTGGATACCCTACAAGCATGTTTCTGAACGTGACTCCATCTTTTCTATCTTTTATTTTAGCACGTGCGCTTGACATCCAAATATCCTTAAGTTTTGTAAACTAGGCTTTCGTCCGGTCCACAACTCATGCGGTGTTTTAGGAACCGACTTAGATGGTACATCGTTTAGAATGTACATGGCAGTTTGTAAAGCATATCCCCAAAAAGAATTAGGGAGTATTGAATATCTCAACATAGACTTAACCATGTCCAAAAGAGTTCTATTTCTCCTTTCTACGACCCCATTTTGTTGAGGTGTCCCTGGTGCAGAAAACTGAGAAATTATCCCATTATCAATAATATATTGCTGAAACTCACCAGATAGATATTCTTCACCACGATCAAACCTCAACATTTTTATACGTTTCTCAAGCTGATTTTCAACATCAGCTTTAAATGCTTTGAACATGTCAAAAGCATTCGACTTATGTCTCTTGAGATACATATAGCCAAATCTTGAGTGATCATCCGTGAAAGTGTTGAAGTACTTATATCCACCTCTAGCTTGAATGCTCATAGGTCCACACACATCAATGTGTATCAATCCTAAACATTCAACGGCTCTTGTGTCTTTGGTCGTAAACGACCTTTTGGTCATTTTACCTTCAAAACAAGATTCACAAGTTGGTAGATCATCAACCTTTAAGTCACTTAGAGGCCCGTCACTTACCAATCTTTTAATCCTATTAAGGTTAATATGACCTAGGTGCAAATGCCATAGGTAGGTTTCATCTTTTGATAATGTTACTCTTTCATGATTAGGTTGCATTGATTCTGTGTCTAACAAGTAAGAGATATTGTTATGCAAATAGAATAAACCGTTTTCCAATGTACCTTTGCAAACAAATTTGTTATTCTTGCTAATAATAAAAGCTTTATTAAAAGTAACCGAATATCCAAATTTATTTAAACAAGAAACTGAAATTAAATTCCTCTTAAATTGAGGTACATAAAAAAGGTCTATTAAATCTAAATGCCGATAAGAATCTAAAATAATTCTAATATCTCCCATTGCACTAGTAGACACCAATGCTATGTTGCCTATATGCAAGTTGAATTCATTCTCACTCAGTCTCTTCCTTTCCTGGAACCCCTTCTAGTTAGGCCCAAATTGCTTTTTCTTCTGTTGTTACTTGACCTTCTGACAGGTCTTAACAGTAGCAACTTTACCAACCATATGAATCTCTTGACCCTTACCTTTCACAAGAATCTTTTCGGTGCTTTGAAAATCTTGCATCAAGCCTTACAAGGTGTATTCCTTATTGTTCAAGGTGTAGTCCAACTTGAACAAACCAAAGGAATCCGACGGTGAGTTGACAATCATTTCAAGTTTTTGTCTCACCATCTATCGCAACACCATTGAGTTCAGCAATATTGAGATATGCTATGACTTTCATCTTGTAATCTTTCACACCCTGTCCAGGTTTTATCCTAAGATTCATAAAGCAGTCATTGTCTTTCTCTTAGTCGTCCTAGACCTCATAACAAACATCTCCTATAGAGACATCATTATATCGGCAACAGTCTCCATTCTTTCATGTTGTTGCAACACGTTGGAGATGATGGCCATAATGTAACGTACATTTAGCCATCTCATCTGAAGACTTCCACTACTGATACTCATCTCTTTGCTCATGAGTACATTCATTAGTTTGGTGGTTTAGGAATAGACAGAACGAACTTATGGTTTTTCAACTTACAACAATAACCTAATTTTTCTTTTTCCATGTGACATAATTACCATAAGTTAAAGTATTATCTTTTAGGATTTTGATTAGAGATGGGATCATGATTTCTTTATATTAACAAAAATTATAGAAGTAAATAATCATGATATATCACTTTTGAATATTTATCTTGAATTATAATAAAATAATTCAATCATAAAACTCAATGGTGATCCAACACTCATAAATGTCACACCTCCTTTGGGAGTTCGCACCATTTACTAGTTGGACTATGGCCCACCTAATTGTTAACATAACATCTAACGTTTTCAATTTTAGCATTGTAATTTTATTAACAAGAACTCTTGGGAGGATATTAATAAAATTACATTGAGTGTGTTACCAAGTTATCGACCTTCAATATAATCCCTCACGAATATCCCTCATTTAGGAGTAGATATCGTTTGGGCTAATTGTCTAGTCTATCCTTGTAAGAAAATATCTTGCTAAATTATATTCATAAATACCTCTTGGGAGGTTATTACACGAAACATAAAGCTCAACTAAACTTGGAGGCCGTAGGTGTTCCAAAACACCTTCTCCCACTCAATTATTTAAGGCATGTGATCGAATTCCAAAGAATGATTTACCAAGTTATCTAGATGTCAATTTAGATACCTAAACCTTTCTATGCATGTTCATACCAAAAGAGATATATGAGTGGCACTCCTATTCTATATGACATGTTATCAAACAATCACAAACATTGCAATATTTACAAAAATATAAATAGCTATAATTTTTGTTCATCCTAGAAAAGCAAGTAAATTACATGTCTTGGAATACAAAAAACTCATTTCTTGGCGAACAAGTCTTCACGCGACCTTCGTCGTTTGGACTCCCTCGGCTGTCTCCCATGGGCGTAAGCACCCTTGGGCCCTTCTCATGAGCGTGCACATGCCACAACCCCATAAAAGGCTGCCAAGCGTAGCCCATGGCTTCCATTAGGCTGTCGTACGCAGCCCATGCCAGAACAAACGTGGCCACGTGCTCTTCGCACACACGTTTGTTGCTATGGCTCGCACGTTCCCAAACTTGTTCCGGTTGCTTCCAATTCTTCAAACCTTCGAGTTTTCGATACTTGAATGTATTACAGAAGAATTATAAATAAAAAATTACTGCAGTTTTTTTTTTATTACAAAAGTGCAGATTTTCTTTATTACAACAAAAAAAATAGCAACTACCAAGAAAGAAATTATTGTGATGATAGACCACCCTTCTTGTTACAATCCCAAAACAAAAATACATTGAAATTCTAGGACCAAAATTGAGCAATAACAATCCACATATAAAACATATATATATATCCATACATTCCAATGTAAATATATATGTGAATACTTAGAGTGTCATCTCTTTCTAAAACATGCACATATACAATAATAAAAAAAGATTCATGAACACATACATCAATTAATCAAGGGTACAACCAGGCTCTGATACCAATTGTAGGGAAAAAAACCACGCGCAGCGGAAGCGTGAGAAAATTTATTAAAATTAGGGTTTGGGTATAAATAAAATTTTACCTTTGACTAACAAGAACCTTAACCCTAGATTAATCGATGTATTTAAAAAGTGTCGTACTTTTTTCTCATGACAATTGAACAAGCGCCGAATTGATTCTGTAAGATCTTCCAATTCAATAACGAACATGAATCACCTAGGAGTGTAGGCTCCCTCTTCTTATAATTGTATACCTGAGGATGGAAACAAAAAAAATCTTTATCTTTGTTAGTTACAATAATCCTTCAAGAAGAAAACAATGAACGTTAGGTCACTTGAGAATTATCAATCAATTTGATTGAAACTCGCGTGAACCTTGATTCGATGTTGTACACAAAACCGTTTGATGTAAAGGCTACTAGTGTACTATCGAAAACTAAACGTTCTTTCTTCCTATTTCTTCGTTCCCGAATCACACACTATTTTTTAGAGTTAATCGAATTTTGTCCAGAGCAAAAACTATTTTTTCTCCCTTAAAATTCTTTGGTGGCCGAATTCTTCTCTTGGAAAAATAGGGTTGGCCGAAATTCACTCTTGGAAATTGCTTGTGCTGGCCGAAATTAACAAACATATATATATATATATATATATATATAGGATCACGAATCCTTTCCTAAAAAGGATTTACTTGTTTGTTAAGAATCCTTTCCTTAGGTGGATTTACTTGGTGGTTAAGAATCCTTTTCCAAAAAGAATTCTTTCCTACACCAAGACACCTAATCCAACTCAATAGTGTATTTGTAACCATATTAAAGACTTCCTAATTTGATTAGATAAATAACTCATTTTATTTATCTACTTATCAAATATAGTATTTAATATTAATTATACTACTAACAATAGTATAATTTTAGGAGATCATCTCCTACTAGGAAAAAGATTTTGATTTTTAATTAAATAATTAATTAATCAACAAATTAATTAATTTCAATTTATTTAACTAATAAAATAATATAATATAATTAAGTTATTCTAAATAGCCTTGCCGTCCAAACCATATATATGGGCCAATATATTATCTTCTTATTTTATTAAATCCATTTGACCTTTATAAAAAGTCCACATGTGAACTAGACCCATTCTTACAAAATGAAACAAGTCCACATGACTCAATACAATTTCTAGATGGACCCCTAAATTGGTCGGTAGAATATATCAAGTTATCCATGCAAGTTCGTGTGAATTGAGGATCTTGGCGGGCTATCTAAATTTAAGCTCTAATAGACACAACCCGATCACAATCAACAAATGATTCACTTAGGTCCGATCTATTTAATTTTAGTTCATTCCACTAAAGACCTAAAATTGAACTCTTAAATAAAGATAGAATAAGTTGATGTTACTCATTCATACCCTAGACAACCTTATTGGAGAAAGTGTATCCTCGTGAAAAATATCAGTAATCGCCAAGAGCTCATAGACCGCCTATAGCTCTCCAGTTACCATATTTACTCATATGACCACATTTTGAACTTGGATATTTTGACTTTTCCATAAGCCATGTTTCAATAGACACTATTGAAAACTTAACGTTAAGATTTAATATTCAATACCTGAAAACATTCATATGATGATATTCTACTCTCATTTAATAAATGGAGCCACGATGTCCATATCTATAAATAAAGTCCTCTATCGATTAACAAATGAATACTACCAAACTATCGAGGATAGACTATGCTATATAATCGTACTCATTGATAGCTAAAATGATAACACTTGCAACCATAAGTCCATCATTTATCTCAGGATTGAGATAGACTCTCTGATTGTCTTCAAATGAAAACTTTTATCCATTGATGGTTCTAGATAAAGTATTTCATTGTGATCCAATTCAGTGCACCCAGTGCACTAGATTCTTTTGCCCAAAGACACCACACTTTGATGATTTTAGACTTATCATAACACATTTGATCCCACTCAAATGTTGGTAAAAGAATCTACAACTTTGACAAGATAAAGGCGCTCAACCTTTTATCTTAAGTTATGAATGTTATGAATATTATTCAAGACTAACTAAAAAATTGTATTTACCTCATACATATCTAGATGTATGAACAATTCTTCTTTTCTCATAATCTTTTGACCTTATGATTACTTTCTTTTGACAATTATAATAATTAAACTATAAATGCTATAAGATTTGTTAAACTAGAAATCACTTTATTAATATGAAAATATTAGAAAATACATTATTATACTCTTGCTATTGAGCATAATCCCAACACTTACCTCTAGGAGGATTTACTTGGTGACCAAGAATCCTTTTCAAAGAGGAATTCTTTTCCACACCAGGACTCCTAAATCCAACTCAATAGTGTATTTATTCAATAACCAATTATTGAATATAAATTAAATTGTGACTATATCAAAACTTTCTAATTTGACCAATTGCCAATTTAGAGTTTTAATATAAATCAAATAGTTCTTAATTTGACTAGATAAATAAATTTTTTATTGGTAAAATCAAAAGAATGATGAGTCAGCATAACTACCCAAAGATACGGGAGTTGGAGATGTCACATCACCAAGGTTCAACCTTCATAAACCTACCTAAGTTGACCGAAAATGGTTTCATAACACCCGGTCAGGGCTATCGTGATGGTCAGGGCAAAGCCTCCTGTAGGGATTGAATCATTGGTCGGGGAGAATAAGGCATGGTCGGGTTTGACAGATGATCGGCAGATCGACACGTGGATATTATCAAATACATGCAAAATGAGTCATACTTCAATAAGGTGTCTCGAAGCACACTTTGATAAGGAAGCGGATTTCCCTATCAATGCCAGAGTCCAAATTAGGCAAGAGACCTAATGCGTGAAAAACGCGAAACAAGAAAGAAGAATAAAACGACTCAAACACGTCAACTTCATTTACTTGTATAACACAAATTAGGGTTCTATGCATGTATAAATAGATCCTAATAACACCCGTGAAAGGGTGGAAGATAAATTAAGACTCTAGAGCACGAGAGACTGAATGTGTAATCGATTATTCATAGTGAAGTTCTATCCTCGTTGGTTTCCGGCAACCGTAGACGTTTCCTCGTTCTTGGGGTTTTACCACGTAAAATCCTCATGTTTCTTTTGATTTCTTAACTATTCGTAATTAGCAATTGTGTGATTTCATATACATTCTGTTCATCGTGTGATCCATCCAAAAATCATTGTCAACAACTGGGGCAAGAAGGAGGGGATGAACCTTCGACGTTATAATTGGCCAGAGATTTAGTCATACAAAGTAAAATCATGGTTTCCAGCGCTGACAGAGATTTATCCCCGTGCAACATGGATGTCTCACTAGAGGCGAATGTCGTGGACGCTGATGCACAGGGAATAGATCCAACTTCAAGAACTCCACCATCAAGCGGACAGGACGTCGTCACAACCATGGGCTTGACTACAGGGATATCTCCAGGTGCATTCAGGTAAATTCATGAATCCTTGCAAAGAATCATGGATGACGCCGCTAGATAGGGAATTAGCATAACTACAATCGCGAACCTTAATTCGTCGTACCAGCTCTCTACACTCGTGGTAGCTCAAGGACTTAAGGTGCGCTCTGAGGTCGTGGCAACTACTTCAGGCGCGCCCCAAAAGTCTTGAAGAAATAAAGTAGAGAAACGGGACAAAAGATGGCATTCACGTAAAAGAAACAACCCCCACTAAGATAGAAGGGTGGTGGAACATGAGGAGTCAAGCTCACGCGAGGATATCACAAGGTACGACGGTGTAAGATTACATCCTGAGAAGAAAGACAGGTATGATGGACGAAGTAAGAAGCCCAGACCAAATTTAAGTGATGACAAGCACGCCCTTAGAGGGCGAAGGGACCCGTATGGGATCTCAGTGCACCAAAGGTTAGACAGGCATGGTGAACCCGAAAGGGAGCGCGAAGTCCTTCTCAGGAGGATAGAAGCTTTGGAGAAAAAGCAAAATCAAGATAACCCCATGGCCGGGAGTCTTAGGAACCCGTTCGCCGATGCCATAAGGCGGGCTCACTTTTTGGAAAAATTTAGGATGCCGCATATGATAACACTATTGAAAACTTAATTTTAAGATTTAATATCCAATACATCAAAACATCCATATGATGATATTCTACACACATTTAATAAATGAAGCCACGATGTCCATATCAATAAATGAAGTCCTCTATCGATTAACAAATGAATATCACCAAACTATCGAATATAGACTATGCTATATAATCGTACTCATTGATAGCTTAAATGATAACACTTGCAACCATAAGTCCATCATTTATCTCAGAATTGAGATAAACTCTCTGAATGTCCTTAAGTGAAAACTTTTTTCCATTGACAATTCTGGATAAAGTATCTCACTGTGATCCTATTTATTGCACCTAGTGCACTAGATTCCTTTGCTCAAAGACACCACACTTTGATGATTTTAGACTCATCATAACACATTTGATCCCACTCAAATGCTAGAAAGAATCTACAACTTTAACAAGGTAAAGACACCCAACCTTTATCTTAAGTTGTGAATATTATTCAAGACTAACTAAAAAATTATGTCTACCTCATACATATCCAGATGTACGAACAATTCTTTTTTTCTCAAAGTCTTTTGACCTTATGATTATTTACTTTTGACAATTATAATAATTAAACTATAAATGCTATAAGATTTGTTAAACTAGAAATCACTTGATTATATGAAAAGATTCTCAAATACATTATTACACTCTTGCTATTGAGCATAATCCTAACATAGGCACCACAGAACCTCTTGCCTGGAACCTAGGTACCACGACACCAGCCCGGTACCTGAGTACTGCGATACCTTTTTGGGACTTATCTGACGTGCGAAGAATTGTATCAGGAAGGTACCAGCCTTCCAGAACAAGGCCAACAAAAGTAGACCGGCACAGTAAGGTACCTCGCCACCAGAATACATATCGGGAACCATCGTTTCTCTTTCATCAACGAAAAAGAGAAAGTTAACTTCACCAGCCATTTACAACGCCATTAATGGGGAAAGTCAACCCTAATTAATGGGGACAATCAACCATATTAATGAAGATCAATCAACTCTTTAATGGTTTTTCATAACGCCATTAATTGAAATAGTCAACCCTAATTAATGGGGACAATCAACCCCCCCCCCCCCCATTAATAAAGATCAGTCAACTCTTAAATGGTCATATACAATGCCATTAATGAGTCAACTCAATCAATACCAAATCGGTGTTCCTACAATTGCGAATTGATTAGCTAAATTAATTGAGTAGACAACAAGCAATAGGAACTTATAAATATGACGAAGCTCTTTCCAAGAAGATGAGGCAAAAAATACACGCCAAAATACATGTTTGATTCGTCGCTTGACTACTTATCTCATCTCTAACCCAGAAATTACCTATTGAGAGAACGCCAAAAAGAGAGCCACGAGTTGATCCGAAATCCGACCATTCTACATAGAAAATACTACCGGTTAGCATTTGATTACTATTGTAAGCTCTCCGGAGTCCCATGGCTCTACTATTTTGCTATTCTTGTAAGCTCCCAGGAGCATTCTTTGATATATATATATAAGAAAGGGTATTTCTCCTTCCTCCGGATAATCAACATATAATCATTCGTGATGTTGTTTCCCCCTAAGTCAGTCCACCTCTACCAAAAGACTTATCTTTCCCCTTTTTATCTCCTTTATTATACATATATGTATGTGTGTGAGCTAGACTCCTACCTCATTGGACCTAGCGCTATCATCCACTTAACCGCATATGGACTAAGCATCAGACCTAGGTACATCGGAGATTAGAGACTAAGACCAGCCTATCGCACCAGCAAGGGAACCTCAAGCGCCATGTCTCCTTCATATACACGAAGTCCGACGGGTGGGATGACTAGTCTCCCACCTACTAGACTCCATACTCTTTCATTCATACTAGATCACCTAGGTACGAGGTACCTACCCCCTACATCCTACCGGGTAACGGATTGAGGGTGTTGATTGATATTCTTCACCTAGAGCGAATTTTCGGTTAACATATATATATTATTTTTTATATAATATAATATAATATAAATATACATTATATAATAATATATAATATTCATATATATATATATATATATATATATATATAATTTAGAAATATATTTTATATTATATAAAAATATATATCAAAATATATATAATATTATGTAATATATGTATATGATATATTTTATAAAATATATAATAATAATAATAATAATATTTATATTACCTTATTATATTATATTATATAAAAATATATAGTAATAATATTTATATTTATATATATATTGTATATTTTATGTAATATATTTATATAATAATATATATTATATGTACTTTCATATTTTATTATTATTATTATCCATAATATATCATGCTATTATAAATGTTTTGTAATTATGGGTATTTTGGTTAAAATTCAGTTAATTCCATTCGATTCCATTTAGTTGCTAACCAAATAAAATAATATTGATTCATATATTGATTCATATATTGATTCAGATATTGATTCTAATGTCCCAACCAAACAAAGAAATCAGTTTGCCATTCGTTTCCATTCCAATTCACAATCTTATTATCATTCTAATTACCATTTCATCATGGTAATCAAACGTCACCTTAATGTCATGTTTGGTTGGATGGAATGGGATGGAATGGAATGGAATCAAAGTCATTCCTAATGTTTGGTTTGTTAAAATTAATGGAATAGGAATTTCATTGGAATGTTGTTTCCACCATTTTGGTGGAATGGGCTTTCTATCCAAAAACCAATGGAATACTCATTCCAATTCAAAAAAAAAATGGTATTCCATAAATATCCACTTATGCTCCCAACTCTATTCCAAAAATGTCCTCCTTTCCAAAAATAATATATACATAATTATAGAACACTGTTTAGGTGCTGACTGGTCATCACCCAACCATACTGATCAACCAATGATTGGTTGCCACGTAACCCAAAACAAGAAGAAAATAGTAAAAAGTGAAAGAGTTTTTACCACGTGGTAACACTCCATTGGGGGGTTAGCATTGTTGGGGTGCTGACCGTCAACACCCAAACTTTTTCCATAATGATATATATATATATATATATATATATATTATTTGGTTATTTTTTCTTTTCTTTTTTTAGCTACTTTTTTTTTATTTTTTTTAACTATACGTCTGGCTATTATATAACACACACATATGTAATAATAAATAAATGTGTGAAAAATATATATATAATAATAATATTTATACAATATATATTGTTTTATATTTACTTTTATATTTTATTATTATTATCCATAATATATCATGTTAATAAAAATGATTTGTAATTAGGTGCATATTAATCAAAATAAGTTAACTTCATTTCATTCGATTGTTAACCAAACAAAATAATACTGATTCTAAAATTTCAACCAACCAAAAAACTAAGTTTTCATTACCGATATTGTTACCATTTCAAATACCATTCCAAAATAGTAACCAAACATAACCTTATACCTTTGGTTATTTTTTCTTTTCTTTTTTAGCTACTTTTTAAATTTTTTTAGCCATACTTTTTTTTTTCTTAACAAATTGCTGCTTCCACTCAACGAAAAAGATAGCAAAAAAATCTACGAAACTATAACATTTCTAAATATTTTCGATCTTGAACCTTGAAGTATGAAGAGTAATTTTTTCCCCAACAACAAAAGCTTGGTAAAAAAAAAAATTGTTCAAAACAAAAGTTTATTAAGATATCTTAATTCTCTCTCCTATAACATACCGGTATGTATGAAATTTCAAGAGTTGGATATCTACAAAAACATAGTACCGCGTTTTTCATTTTTTCTATTAAAATGATAGTACAGCATTTAATTTTACTTTTTTCTTCAACTTATTTTTACCTCACTTTCTATACCAACCAAAGATGGAAAGTAAACTCTCCTTACTTCCTCTGTATTTTAGTCAACATTGTGTACGGTTGTCCAACATATAGCTCCCACGATACAACCTGGATAATCAAATGATGAATTCGGAGTCCTATCAGGAAAACCACAATACAGAAACATGCAACAATGTCAAACTGGAATGGTGTTGTGCATAATTAGTTTATATCCTGAAGCTGGGAATTGCACTTCAGTAGTATCAATGCTCCACTTGCTTTGCTGACAAAGGGAAGATAAGCATACGTAGAGCAAGTTCCATATTTGAGTCTCAAACATTCAATTCTTCAACTCCAGGTCCCAATGGTTCAAATACAGCTTCCACTTCATTTTGGTCGACTTCCTCCAAGCTTGAGGGCTTCCACTTTGGGTTCTGCAAATACATGATCATGAATATGAATGAACACAACTGGGAAACATACATCGAAATACATACCATAACGTTAGTAACAAAATGGAAATCTGCATGTTAGTAACAAAATGGAAATCTGCATGTAAGGTCTTGTTAGAAAAGGATGTATACTGTTTAAGAACATACAAAATGACTAATAAATACAAACGGGAACCGTAACTAGTCCTCTGATTACTACAATAACCATAACATATTGTTTTAAAATATTATATAAATTCCACTCATAAAAATCTACTGATATCTGCAGAAATAACAAATAAACAATAATTAATGTTTTTGAGGTGTTTGTCAAGCTTTAGAAAAGTAGAATCTAAAGGGTAAAACTGGTAAAGAAAATCAACTACTATCCTTTTTAATTCATCAATCAAACAATCAGACACCTAATGGCTAATGCAAAAAAAAATGAATTTATGATTACATATAATTAATAATTAGAGAACCTGATCCTTGTCCACCAAGACTGCTCGGACACCTTCAGCAAAATCACTTCGCAGAGAAGATCGTAAAGCGATTCGATATTCTGTTTTCATCACACCGTTTAGCTGAGTTCAAACAAGGGCAGAAGACAAAGATGTTATTTTTAACCGTTTGTCATTGAACAAGGAAATTACAAACATGCAAATATACAACTCCAAACTTACAGTTGATAATGCATTGTTTGCCTTTCCATGCGCTGATGCAACTCTAGAGAAATACTTTTGTGTTAGGCTAAGAGAAAATGGTGCACCTTTTGCAAGACCTTGAATAGCCTCATTGGCCCACTGTGCCACTGTAAAAAAACAGCAGGAATAAGAACTTGGATGAAAATCTACACAAACTGAAGCATTCTACTTATCAATGCCACTCAACTTAAACAAAAAGACAGACAGTTCCGAGCGGGCAAGAGTCTGAGGTCTGTAATTTCATTTTTTCTTTCAATTGTCAAAGCATCTTTAGTCAGCTTACCTGAAGCGTCAGTCTTCAATTGATGTGTTTTCAGCACTTCAATCATCTCCTTAACTGACTTGTCTGCACCAAATGCTGAAATTATTTGAGGTAAAAGCACCTTCAACTGGGCCTCAGACTCAGGGTCCTTGCTGTAATTTGCCAGAAGTGCACTAATATCCTTATGTGGATCCTCGGAACTGTACCAACATAGGATAATGACTTCATTGATAGAACAGGAATTTAATTTACTATGGGAATATGGGATTACTACAGATTCCTCTAAACCACAACAACAAAACATGAAGTTACATCCTAAAACCACAGAGTACACTGTATATGAATTAAGCACTTTCTATTGAACCGAGATTCATACATTAGTGCAACACAGAGGTTGTAGCTTCTGCTGCAAAGATGTAATGCAACAACAATCCCAAAATATATTACCAAGATATGAATTTCTCATCTCAGCATCCTTGAAGGAATGTGCAAAGCTTTTAAAATGAGGTACTGATAAGTAACTATAGTTTATTGTAGTTTTGAGCAACTGAAGTAAGAACGTACTAAAACTTGAACCGATCACAACAGACAAGTGCTACATGCAAACATAAGAGAATGAAAATGGGAGATATACAAGGAAGTTGCCAAAAGAGCCTCCTTTAGTGAGCTTAGATTTCCAGATGGCACGTAATGCGTTCCAAGTCCTACAAATAGTGCATCAGAGGGCGTGGAAATCCTCTTTCCAGTCATTCCAAGATAAGAACCTGCATTACTTTGGAAATTGTTAAACAGCAAGAACAGAGGCACATCATAAATAAAGAAAGAACACAATCAATTATTTTCGAAGACAAATACTTATTTGTCCACATGACATAAGTAATTAACTTTTAAAGAAATAAAACCATAATAGAACTGTCAAAATGCCAATAAAATAGCTTGACTTTCTAAGACCAGATGATTAGATTAATCTATTGGATGGATGTAACTGAACATCCAACTTCAAAGCTTCAACCAGAGCCACTGGACTATCCGTACACTAGGATTAAGAAAAGAAAGAGATTCTGGCATTAGATGAATGCTTCGAATCAGAATTCACAGTTTCACACAGCTCAAGGGTTTCACTACACAAGTGATTCTAATGACAAGAAAAGATATAAGGATTATTATATTCATTAAATATCAGTCTCAATGTTAAAGACTAGTAAATATTCCATATAAGCATATTCAAAACCTGGCGACAAGCCAGTTCTTTCTGCTGCTTCACATAACACAAACATACCAACAGACCCATGAGGGGTTAGGAAAATGATCAAACCAGTGGTTTGCTCCCACAAGGTCTGGGGTCCAAATCCCCTCATGACTCTGGCATTAGATGAATGCTTTGAATTAGAATTCACACAGGTCAAGGGTTCAACACAAGTGATTCCAATTACAAGAAAAGATACAAGGATTATTATATTCATTAAATATCAGTCCAAAGTTCAACGTTAATGACCAAGTAAATATTCTATATAAGCATCTTCAACACCTAGCAACAAGCCAGTTCTTTCTGCTGCTTCACATAACAAAAACATTCCAACAGACCCGTGAGGGGTTAGCAGAATGGTCAGACCTGTGGTTTGCTCCCACAAGGTCTGGAGTTGAATCCCCTCATGGGTACAGTACCTACATGGTCAAAGGCCCAAGTTTCTTGTTTCCCAAAAATTGTAGGGTTCAGTGGGGACCAGAATTTCAAACTCAGGTTCACTAAGTGGGGGGTTGGGGGATTTCTGGGTTATGTAAATAAATAAATAACGAAAACATACCAATTGATCCTCCTCCTGGACTTTGTGCTGCTATATATGAAAATCCAACATCTGGGAACAAGCCAATTCCATTTTCTGGCATAGCAAGAAGAGTCCTCTGAAGTGGAATTATAAAAGTAAATGAGAAAGTCATATTGCCATTTCAATTCAAAGTATGGAACCAAATGACCTCTTCATGATGAGTCAATTATTAATACCTCTGTTATAATTCTGTAGCGTCCGTGACCAGATAGGCCAATTCCAAAACCCATTGTTACGCCATCCATGAAACTCACATACGGCTTCTTGTACTCAGAAATTTTGCATATTAGAGAATATTCTGCACTGAATACCTAACATAAAATACTGAACACAATAAGCACCCGAACTTGAGGCGACAAGATGGCATGAAATGCACAAACCTGTAAAGAAAATTAATACAATAGCACACAATATAAATTGAAACTTAATAAATAATGAAACAAAACCAAGTAATAGAAAAGAAACACATGGATCCAAGAATAAATCAGTAAAACTGGTGTGCACACTGCCTAAAAGAGATCAATGCAAAGCTCCCAGAAGCACATATATAGATGTATTAAAAGAGTATATTCAACAATTCAACGAAGAAGCACATATATAGATGTATTAAAAGAGTATATTCAACAATTCAACGAATAACACAGATGCAAAACATGTTTCTGGGTGTTTATGGTTACATAAATGCCTGTCAAAATTTCAGCTACTCTGTCAATATTTAACAATATCTAAAGTATTTTCTACAGCAACTATCAAGGAGAAACATTTTAATCACAATGTTTAATTTGCAAAACACCCAAAACATTTAAAAATTAAATTGTGAGTCTTCTCCGGATAGTAGAGAGAAAAACCCGGAGTCTAAAAGCTTGTTTAGAAGCAAAATGACATCTCACAAGTCTATTTATCAAAAGATGATGTTAACTAAAAAGTTCTTTTTGGATTGAAATTTGAACAAACCATTTTAGTATGATCAAAAAATATATTTGAAAAGCATATTTATTTCTTATTCTACAAAAATGCAAAAGGATGGGCTTCAAAGGGATGAGAGTAACTGTGAGTGAACCGGTAAGTGGTTATAGGGGACATCCTCAGTGATGGTGTTACTCTGTAAGACACAAAGTACAGGCAGTGAAGTAAAAATGACAGACAAGTTGGTTATCTTGACTTAACTTGATTTTTAAGTGCATGTGGTTATGAATTTGATATTTATAGTTAGAAACACACAACAAGACCTCAATCATATCTGACAGTTGATTTTTGGACGTAATCTGCTTCACATCACCACCTGCAGATAAACTAAGATCTGGATTATCAACTAGAATAAGTACCTAGCAAGTCAGATTACAACAAAAACAGTATAGAATAAACAACAATGCAACAATTAAAAGCAAATAAAAAGAAAAACGGCTTGCAGCAGTGCAAATAAAGTAATCAAAAAACAAAATCAAGCAAGCATGCATGCATGGTAAATATACAACATAAAACATGCATTATAAAGAAACCTTCTGCACGAGAGGTGTGTTTTTGTCTTTCTGAATTTCAGCAACAACCCCCTTAATATCCATTCCTGCATTTTCCATGAATGATCACCTTCAAAACCTGTCCTAGCACTGAAAAGAAGATAACCCCAAATATCTACATACATTTCGATGTGTCTGATTGTATATATGTAATTCTAAAATATCATTTAGCTAATAACTGGAATTCAGAAAGTCTTTCAATAGAAGAAAAGGAGATAAATGTCTGAAAGAAGTTATCAAGTACCATCAAAGAAACTCTTTATTTATTCAATTACCTGCGCAAAAGGCACGAGGTGAGCAGCCTTCAACTAGAACACATCTGACCGTTGGGTCTGATTCCCATTCATCAAGAAAATTTTTATATTTTATGTCCATATCTGTGCCATAAAACCTAAACGTTAATAAAAGCAGAACCTAACAGCAACAGAGATTTTATTTATTTATTTACAAACCGGACTGATTCGATGCAGGCTAGCTACGGAGAAGTATCACAAAATCCATAATAACCAATATAAAATCAATACATAAGCAATTTTTATATAACTAAACACAAAAAATACAAAATTAACCTACTGTTCTGGCTTGTTTAGAGGAGATGATATCGATAAATTTGCATAAATTGTAATATTTCCACTTTCTTCCCCATCTTGCAATATAGGACAAATTTTATTTTAAATAAGAAAATAGGATTTCATTTTCTACAACATATCTTCCATAATCAGCGAAAAATTATCAATGGACTCGTATTGAAATTTAGTTTCACTCTTGAAGGCCAATAAGAAAAATCTGTACATGGCAATAGCGAGAGAGAGAGACATAAAGTTGAAAAGGAAAAGAAGAAAAGAGTTCACCTAGATACATGGCGTTGAGAGCTTTGGGGCGATCGAGAGTGATGACAGCGACGCCGTTTGGATGAACATTTCCTTTGACGAACTCGTCGGCGCCACTCGAAGCCATGATCGACAAGCTTCTACAATTGTGATTAGAGAGAGAGAATCTAACGAAACCACAACTGAATTGGTGGCTCTGGGAGAGAGTGTTGGGGACTAGTGTTGACGATAATTTGGTTAGGATCTGAGAAGCTGAGACTATGCCTCGCATGTTTTATTTGGAAACAAAAGATGTAGAAATGTGAAACTCGCTATCACTCAAGTAACTCGAGGGATATTTTTGTGCCTTTGACTGTTTTGCCCTCCCGATTTAGTTCTTATTACAGAGGTACTTTTGTATAATTATAGATAACCTCTTTTAAGTTTTAATGTCAAATGTCAGGGTCTTTTTTGAAATTTGTCCTATTTTATATAGAGATTATTACACTCTGGTCCCTATATTTTTAAACGATATATTTTTCTTCTTTTGTTCTCAACTTTCTACAAACACATCAAAATAAATTTAACAATCAAGCCTAACATACTCGCTTAAAGACTCTTTTGACTGTTTAAAATGCTTCACCAAAAAAAGACTATTTTGACCAATTAGTTGTTACATATATACAATTGTACCTTTACCAAAGCCTTATCCAATTTTGAAGATCAATTAAGAGAAGAAGAATATAGATTCTTTCGTTGCGGTTAATTCGAACACACAAAATGATCCTCACCATAAAATAGAAATGAAAATGGTAGTATAGAGATGGGATCAATGAACTCAAAACTCCGGTCACCCCCTAGGCAATAATTGCCTAGTTTTAAGGCATCGCTACGGGAGGCTTATATTGATGATGTAGAGTCTTATACGAATAGCGAAATAAACATATTATTGTAGTTGCATATTCATATGAGGTTAAATTGTATTAACCTATCCTGATTATATGCATAATTATATTAAACCAATAATCTTTACATAATAACACAAACATACCTTTAATCCGTTGACTAACGGTTGACCACAGTTAATCAACCACAAGGAAAAAAAAAGAAATGTCAGTTTTGTCATTTCACTTGCCCTTATATTTATAAAGGCAAATTACACTAACTTATCCCGATTATATGTATAACTGTATTAAAACCCGTGAAAATATCAAAATAACACAAATATACTAACGTTGACCATCGTTAGTTAGTCACGAATGAGAAGAATTGTCGCTTTTGCCCTTATAGAAATAATACTTAATTATATAAAATCAGTTAATTAAATAAAAATAAAAATATTAGAAAATATAATGTACATATATATAAGGTATGGTTGTGGATGTTTAAGAGGATGATGATGTTAATTATTATTAATTTATTTATTTATTTTTGATGATTATGACAATTTTTAAATTAATATTTATTTTCCTTTTAATTAGTTGTTTTAAATTTTAATTAATATAAAATTCTTGAAGTGTCTACGTCTGCTTTAAATATTAAAGCAACCATGTCTGCTTTTAATTAATATTATTACATACACTTTTAATTAATTTTTTAGTTTCAAATTTAATAAATATAAATTTCTTGAAGCAATCACATCTACTTTAATTATTAAAACAGACATGTCTGCTTTAAATATAAAAAGTAACTTAAATAAGACGTTGTTGCTTCAAGAATTTTATATTAATTAACATTTAAAACTAAACAACTTATTAAAAAGAAAATAAATATTAATTTAAAAAATTATCATCATCATGAAAAATAAATCAATAATAATAATAATTAGCATTATTATCCTCCTAAACATCCACAATCATACCTTTTTATATATTATATTTTCTAAATATTTTTATTTTTAATTAATTAACTGTTTTATATAATTAAGTATTATTTCTACAAGAGAAAAAGTGACAATTCTTCTCATTTGTGACTAACTAACTGTGGTCAACGTTAGTATGCTTGTGTTATTTTGATATTTTCATGGGTTTTTATACAATTATACATATAAACGGGGTAAGTTAGTGTAATTTATCCATATAAATACAAGGGAAAGGGAAAGGGTAATACTGGCATTTTCCTTTTTTATGGTTGACTAACGGTGGTCAACCGTTAGACAGCGGCTCAAAGGTATGTTTGTGTTATTATGTAAAGATCACTGATTTTAATGTAATTATACATATAATCAGGGTAAGTTAGTGCAATTTATCCATAATATTATATATATTATTATTACAATATATAATATAAATAATATTATATATATTAATATTACAATATATTATACATATTATATATTATATGTTAGTAGTATTAATATAGTGAAGAAATACCTCTTTTTAGTCAAAAAATAAGACGATTTATTGTTTTTACCCAAGATTAGTACTTTTATTGTTTCTACTCAATCTTTAACTGTGAAGACTCAAATGCCCATCATTTATTTATTTATTCATTATTTGTTTCATTAATTTTCTTTTTGTCTGAAAAGTTTAACCTCTCTCTATTTGTTAGGTCACGGTCTATCGTTTCTTTTTGTCTGAAAAGTTTGTATTCTCTCTCTCTCTTCTTGTTCACGATCTACCATTCTTTTGTCTGAAATATTTTCTTCTCTTCATTTTCTTCAAATCACCGGTCTCCCATTTTCGATCTTCATTCTCTATCATCGTGGGTCTCCCATTTCCGCTCAATCGTATTTCAATTTCCTCCCATGTACGAATTACAAGTCTGAATTTTTTTTTTTATCTTCATTTTGTTCAAATACATGTCTGAAATACAGGTCTCCCATTTTCATTCTTCATTTTCGTTTCTTCATCCTTCAATTTCTACAATTGATTGTCTCCCATGTCCAAAATACAATTAAATAAAAAATCTCTCTTTAATTTCTACCTTTGTTGAAACTGCAAAGCCATTTTTTTTATCTCTATAAATCACATACCCATAAATAGGAGATTCATTTTTTGGTTTGAATTTCACGATTTTTTGCATAGATTGTTATTTCTCTAGGTCCTTTTTCTAGAGGTATGTATTAAAACCCCTATTTTAATTTGTTTCATATACAGATGTAATGATGAATTAAGGTTAAAGGAGATGGTTTACTTTGGTTTGTTTAATTAATAAGTCATGGCGTGTTTAATTGATTTTGCTTGGTGTGTTTAATTTATTATCCCTGGTGTGTAATTTATTTTGTCCTGGTGTGTTTAAATTGTTTTGTCTTGGTGTGTTTAAATTTGTTTCCGTTGTGTGTTTAATTGGTTTGTCATGGTGTGTTTAATGTGGTGTGTCTTGGTGTGTTTAATTGGTTTGTCACGGTGTGTTTAATGTGGTGTGCCTTGGTGTGTTTAATCTGATATGCTCTGTGTTTAATCGCTCTGCCCTAGTGTGTTTAATTTGGCTTGCCCCTGGACATTTAATTATTTTTTCCATCGTGTATTTAATTATTGTTTCTCTAGTGTATTTAATTGGTTTGCCCTGGTATGTTTAATTTGGTTTGTCCCTGTGTGTTTAATCGGTTTGACACGATGTGTTTAATGCGGTGTGTCTTAGTGTGTTTAATTGGTTTGACACGATGTGTTTAATGCGGTGTGTCTTAGTGTGTTTAATCTGGTATACCCTGGTATATTTAATCGTTATGCCCTAGTGTGTTTAATTTGGTTTTTCCCTGGACATTTAATTATTTTTTCCATCATGTATTCAATTGTTGTTTCCCTTGTATGTTTAATTTGGTTTTCCATTGTGTGTTTATTTTATTTACCCCGGTGTGTTTAATTTGTTGCACCTTGTATAATGTGTGACTGGTTTAATAAATTGTAATCTACATGTGAGATTTTGATTGGTTGAAATGCATGAATGGACTCAACAGAATTGGTAATCACTTATGGTGACAAATGGGTGGGAAAATTTTACGAGGGTGGTGAAACAAAATTTATCAAAGGTCGTAGGAATTTGACATAAGGTGAGTTGTCTAGGGTTGTACAAGGCATTGCGAATGTTGAGTTAAGAACTTTGGTTGATATCAGTGTTAGTCTTAGGCCTGCCCGACCGAAAATTAAAGATGATAGCGATGTGAAAATATTATTGTACGATGGTGGACATATTCTAAAGGTGTATGTTAGTATTGTTGAGAAAGTTAGTGTAGAACCCGGTCATGTGGGTGTTCCTACCGTTTACTTGTTTATCAAAGCTTTTTACAGCAATTAACGACGCCGTTTCAATCCGTCGGTGGAAACAACAACGTCTTGGGTTCTATACCAACAATTGACCATGTTTTTGAAACCTTGAGTGGAATAGTTTGTGTGCATGTTTTAAATGTCCACAATGTATGAATTAGTTCTATGTTTATAGCAATGTTAAAGCAAGCAAATAAACCAAAAGCATTCATGGACCCCCAAATTTAAAAAAGCATCAGTTGACTATAGAGATGGTGAAACCAAAGAAGGTTGCTAATATGATTATATTATGTTTTTCAATTTGTAACTGTTGGACAGATTGTACTTCAATGAATTAATATAAGCATTACATTTGGTTATGTGTTTCATACTTGTAATTTGCTTGGAAACTTAAATTAAGTATTTTATAACTACAGAATCTTTGTAACAGATGGTGGCAAGAAAGTATGTGGGTAATACTTTACATGTTTTAATTTCAAAGTATGTAGATCAAATAAATACACTAGTACTATAGAATTAAACACATCGGTGCACTAAAAATTAAACACATCAATGCTCACGAATTAAATACACTTATGCTATTGAACAATTAAACACACCAGTGCGAAAAAACTAAACACTGTTGTGTTTAGTTGTCAAGAATTAAACACACTGGTCCTATTAAATAATTAAACACACCAGTGCCCTAAAAATTAAACACACTTGTGGTATTGGAAAATTAAACACAACAATGTTATTGGACAATTAAACACATCAGTGATAAAAAATTCAACACACCAGTGCTCAAGTAAAAGTTAGATGTATTCTGATAAAAAAAACATCCATAACCAAAACATCCCAGGCTTCAGGAACCATTTGTATACAACCATTTGCTCTTCATCCCATTTTTAAACAAAACATCCATTAAAAATAAAAAATTCATAAAAAAAACATTCATAAACAACACAACCGTTTTCCCAAGCTTAAGCAACAACGGCTTGTAGGGTACAACCAGTTTGTAGAGAAGTTACCGAATTATTTGAAACAACTCGACATGAATTCATCGTGCTTCCCTTCCTTGCGTAATATAGCCTCTATAGAGCTGTGTTCTTCAGCCTACAACCGACATTGATTAATGCTTCTTGATTTCATGTGTTCATTTGAACCTTCAGAAACTAGTCATAATCTAGGTTTTTCATCTGTAAAATTCAAAAAACTTGGGATCAATTAAGTAAACTCATATATATCCAATTAAACACGTCTGGTAATACCCAATTAAACACACTACTGATATCCAATTAAACCCACCAGCTCACATGAATTGAACACACCGGTTCACAACACACACACAAGTTCACATCAATTAAACACACCATCTTTCGTGGATTAAACACACTGGTTCAAAATAATTAAACACACCTATTTCACATCATTAAAACACACCAGTTCACAACAACTCATTGAATGGACCACTATTTTAACATTTCAGTTCTTCCAAAGTCTATCACTATTTTACCCGATTGTCAAGAAAAACACACATCATTTGGTTTTTAATAGGGTAGGTCTACAAATTTCTTTCTTGCTCTTATTATGATCGGTAGTTTCATTAAAAATATGTATGCATTTTTTTTTAAAGAAAGTATGATTTTTTATTGATTATACATATACTACCATTTCATTATGTTGACTTGATTATACGGTTATACTATCACTTAAAACTTTTTTATTTGTGGTATTGAATTATTGATATGTTTATCTTTATGATAAATATCATAATTTATTTTTGGTCGGTACAATTATAGATGTGTAGAAAATGGAGCTAAAAGTATAAAGTCTTCAAAACATAAACAAGTCCAGATGATTGTGAATGCAACACACTAGCTAGTGTTTTAAATACAATTCTTCATTTCTTCTTCCTTCTAATAAGTTACTTCTCACACTTTTTCTTGTAGGTCACCACCCCACTAGCTACCTTCAAAACATTACAACAAGCACTACAATGAGAATCAATATCTCTATGATCAATATTGAAGCTTCACTTCTCTACTACATCCTCCTAGTTTGTTTTATTGTTAACACATCATCACAAACTGCAAACAGAGAGACACTAGAAATTGTCATTGGTAGGGGTGTCAATTCGGGTTGACGGGTAGTGTTTGGGTCAACCCGAACACGACACGATTATTTTTTGGTCAACCCGAACACGACATGATTATTAAACTGGTCAGACCCCCTCAACCCAAACACGACACGAATATAAATGGGTCAACACGACACGACCCGTCTAACTCTTATTTACTATATAGGTTAAGTGGGTCGTGTCAATTAACCCGTTTAATGACCCGTTCCACATATATGTTAGTACATTCAACATACTTTTATAATAAAATTAAAATTACTATCGGCTAGATTAATACATATCAATCAAATGCAATATCTAATCCATTAATTAATTAAGCTAATTTTGAATAATCCAATCAAGATATCAGGCAAAAACCTTAAAAAAAACATCCAAATCAAAAATAATCCTTGCTATTAAAAAATTACAGGAACAAAAAACATATAGATTCACATTCATTAAAATTAAAATTAAATAACATAGCACATTTGTACATCAATAAGAAGAAAAGAACTCAACTAAACAAATAAAAAGAAAATCTAATTGAAAATTTTCAGATCTATAACTATTTTGATTACAAATAAAAAAGTAATGAATCTGGAGAGTTGATCTTCGGCACAGACGGCGAGTTGAGGAGATATTGACGATCTGGAAGATGCGGCGCCGGATGAAGAGAGAGAGGACAGGGAGATGCGTATGAGAGAGAGAGAGAGGTGAGGAAACTGGAAAGGAAAAGGAGGAGTGGGACGATGAGTTGAGGAGATGCCGACGAGGTTGAAGCTGCGTCGCCGGATGACGAGAGAGAGGAGAGGAAGAGGGAAAGGCGTAAGAGAGAGAGAGATATAGAGAGAGGTGAGGAAGCTGAAAAGAAAATGGAGTGGCTGCGTGTCTGAAGAGCGAGGTTAGGGAAAATAATGAGTTAGGCTGTTAGGGATTCAAAGTTTCACTATATATAAAATGTGATAATTACAAAAATACCCTTGATATTAAATTTACATTTTTAACCTCACTAATCGTGTCAACCCGTGACCCGTTAAACTTAACCCGGATACGACACGATTAATAAACGGGTTAGACGGGTAGACCCGTTTATTGACACAACCCGTTTAGCTCGAACCCAAACCCGTAATAATCGTGTTCGTGTCATGTCAACCCGCCGTGTCGTGACCCATATTGACACCCCTAGTCATTGGTGTCAAAGGCAATGGCTGTGGCAACCAATGTCCATAGCCAATTACTTATCTTGCTTTACCACCTCTTCCTTCAAAAAAAGAGATTCTACAATTTCTAACTCATTAAGGTAAACACAATCTAGAACAATTTTTATCTAAACACCACTCTAATCTATATATAAATGATAAACTATCAAAACACTTAATTCATATCTATTCTAAAGCTGAAGCAAGGAGTCCTAACACTCACCCTCCCTTCAAACAAAGCTTTCCCTAAAATTGATTTATCCAGCAGCTATGAGGACTTCCATTCCAGATGTTTTCCCAACATCATCATTTTTATTCCAAGAAATATCAATTGGTAAAGGCTAAAAGTAATAGTTGGGACTTTTGCAAAAACCAGCTTGAATTGCTCATATGAAATAAGACAAAGGACTTTAGAACATCTTTCTTCTTGGCTTATGGGTGATAAATGTTTGATATGAGGTACTGGTGGTAAAATTGGTGCTAATAAAGAAGATTTTGATGCACGTAAAGTAGTTGCAGTTGGAGTTTATGACTTTGTGGTGGTCTAAGAGAGCAAGAAATGGATGATTTAATTTCATAGAAGACTTAGCATCTATCATAATCATATTAATCATAACAATCTATAACAATAGGTTTTAAAGTTCTTAAATGTTTTTACTACTCTCTTGCAGGTTTCCTTGTTCAAATTCAGTTCAACTAGGATTGATTCTTTTCATTACATAGCTTACCTATATGATAGAGAGACCATACAACTATAAATTTTTATTTGAAATGACAGAAAACAAAAGAGAACTAAAACATTCTCTGAACAGATAGAGAAATAACAACGAGAACAAATTCATAGAAATCTTCACAAGTTTAAGGTCGATAAAAATAAAACCAAAAACCAAACCTAAATGTTTATAATATTTCCTCAGAAGTTTGATGCAGCAAGGAAAAAGAATTTTGTTGCTTATCTCAATACAATTTCGATATCGTTAAATGCTTCACAAGTTCAAGAATGATACATAAATCTATGTTTTATTGTTAAATGATTCCCATTTTTTTCTTGGCAAACAATTTCAAAATATATTAAAATCAGTTTGTTAATGTATCTATCAAAAACATTTTTGAAATCGAATTTGAAATCAAAATCAATTTCGAAATCAAATTTGAATTCAAATTCAAAATCAACTTCATCTTAAATGCACAAATGCAACCAAAAATATAAAAAAATTGAAACCCTAAAATCAAATGTAAAGAGGAAGTGCAAACCTTTTTGTTTCTTCCATGCCACCATGGAATACGTCGGTAACTGGAATCAAACTGTCATCACAGTCGCTCGCCTCTACTCTCTCTCTCTCTGGCGGTCACAGTCGATCATCTCTCGCTCGTCAACAACTCAGGGTCGTCTCTCTATCGAGGTCGAGTCGAGTCTTCCTTTTCTCTTAGTCTTCACCGTCATCGACATCGGGTTTCCGTCGTCGTCGTTAGGTCTTCTTCGTCATCGGATGTTCGTCATCGCCTCACTTTGGTCTCTCTTTGTGGTTTGTGACAAACACAATAACACTGAAACTCAAAACTGTCGGTTTCTTTCAACTTTCTTTTTCCTTTTGGTTTTTAATTTCATTTCTTTATTAATTGATTTTGATTTTCTCTTGTTTTTTTTATTTAGTTTTGTTTTTCAATTCATTTTGACTGAAGGACAATTTTGTCCCAAAAGTGAAAATTTTGGTAAAAACAATAAAATTACTAATCTTGGATAAAAACAATAAACACACTAATTTTTTGGCTACTTTTAAATCTCCCTTAATATTATTATATATTATGAAATATATATAATATACACATATTACATAATAATATGTATAATATAAATATTATTATTATTATTATTATTATATATATATAATATAATATATTTTTTATATTAGTAAGATAAATATTATTAATATTAATATTATTTTATATTATATAATAAATATAATATACATATATTACATAATAATATGTATAATATAAATATTATTTATATATTTTAATATATATTTGTATATAATATAAATTTTATATTAGTAATATTATTATTATTATTATTATATAGGGCAAATTGCACTAACCCACCCTGATTATATGTATAATTGTATTAAAACCAGTGATTTTTATATAATAACACAAACATACCTTTGACCCGTTAACTAACGGTTGACCAGATCACCGTTAGTCAACCACAAACAAAAATATCAGTTTTGCCCTTTCCCTTGCTCTTGTATTTATATGGACAAATTACACTAACTGACGCCGATTATATATATAATTACACTAAAACCTGTAAAAATATCAAAATAACACAAACATACTAACGTTGACCATCGTTAGATAGTCACAAATGAGAAGAATTATCGCTTTTGCCCTTATAGAAATAATGCTTAATTATTTAAAATCAGTTAATTATTTAAAATCAAAATATTAGAAAATATAATATATAAAAAGGTATGGTTGTGGATGTTTAGGAGGATGATGATGTTAATTATTATTATTATTATTATTATTATTATTTATTTTTGATGATGATGATAATTTTTAAATTGATATTTATTTTCCTTTTAATAAGTTGTTTAGCTTTAAATTTTATTTAAATATAAAATTCTTGAACCAACCACTTCTTATTTAAATTACTTTTTATATTTAAAGTATACGTGACTGTTTTAATATTTAAAGCAAACGTGACTCCTTCAAGAATTTTATATCAATTAAAATTTAAAACTAAACAATTAATTAAAAGTTAGTGCAATAATATTAATTAAAAGCAGACATGGCTGCTTTAATATTTAAAGTAGATGTGGCTGCTTTAATATTTAAAGCAGACGTGGCTACTTCAAGAATTTTATATTAATTAAAATTTAAAACAACTAATTAAAAGAAAAATAAATATTAATTTAAAAAATTATCATAATCATCAAAAATAAATAAATAAATAAATAGTATCATCATCCTCATAAACATCCGCAACCATACATTTTTTATATATTATAGTTTCTAATATTTTTATTTTTAATTAATTAACTGATTTTATATAATTAAGTATTATTTCCATAAGGGCAAAAGCGACAATACTTCTCATTTGTGACTAACTAACGGTGGTTAAAATTAGTATGATTGTGTTATTTTGATATTTTCATGGGTTTTAGTGCAATTACGCATATAATCGGGGTAATTTAGTGTAATTTACCTTTATAAATACAAGGGCAAGGGAAACAGCAAAACTGACATTTCTCTTTTTTAGTGATTGACTAACTGTGGCCAACCGTTAGTCAACCGGTCAAAGGTATGTTTGTGTTATTATGTAATGATCACTGATTTTAATGCAATTATACATATAATCAGGGTAAATTACTGCAATTTGCTCTATTATATAGTATAAAATTATAAATATTATAATAATAAAATATAATATATATTTTGGATAATAATAATAAAATATAAACGTATAAATTATATAATATAATAATATATATAAAATACATTATTATATATAATATATGTATATATATATATATAACATATATTTATAACAATATATTATTTTTGGAAAGGATAGTATTTTTGGAATAGAGTTCAGGCATAGGAGGGTATTTATGGAATACCAATTTTAGTTTGAAATTGGAATAGGTATTCCATTGGTTTTTGAATGGAATGTCGATTCTACCAAAATGGTGGAATCAACATTCCAATGGAATCCTTATTCCATTACATTTTTACAAATCAAACAAATTGAATGACTTTCTTTCCATTTCATTCCACCCAACTAAACACCACTTTAGTTCCAAATAGAGTTGGTGGCTCTAAGTTGATTTAGGGCATGTCCGGTAATATTTTTGTTTTCTTGTGTCTGTTTTATATATGTTCAATTGAAATCGATAAATTGATTTTTATGTTTTTAGAAGCTAGAAACACCGGAACACGTCTAGTAGCAATCAGTAAAAACAATATTTCAAGATTAAAAACCTCTGAAGCAAAGACACGTTTGTTTTAGAGGTAGCACGTGTCCGACACGTTTCGGACACAGACACACGTGGACACATGTCGGACACGCATTTTTCCGTATCCGTTGACTTTCCGGTAAACTTGGCTTTCCGACACGGCTTGAACTCGCTTAGACACACCTGGGACACATTTTGGGTATTTTTATAATTATTTTTATAAAAAATAGGGTCAATTTTATAATTTTAAAAAATATTAGGAACTAATTATAAATTTTATTCAGGTTTCTTGCCTTCTTTTCATCTCTTTCACTCACAATTTAGAAATCAAAATCTAATATCTAAGCAGTAGCCGAAGAAGTGAAGGAAGAAAGAGTTCTCTTTCTCTCATAAATCACTCAAATCACTTAAATCAGAAAAAAAAATCCTAAAAAATTGCCGAAGTAGTGAAGAAAGAAGAAGTGAATATGCTTTTCATCACTTTCTCTACTGAAATCAGAAGTGAAATACGAAGTACCTATCGAAGAAGTGAAGAAAAACAAAGAAGAAGAGAAGAGGAAGAAAAACGGAGGAAGAACCGAGGAAGAATCGAGGAAGAACTGAGGAAGAATCGAAGAAGAAATGCATACCTTACACTGAAATCATTAGGTTTTTCTCCTTGTGGTTGCGGGCTGCCTGAGTACCTGTTGATAGAGGTGTCCACGGTTCGGTTAAACCGTTCGAAACGGAATCAAAACCGGCCTCTGGAAACCAAAACCGAAACCGAAATCGAAACCGAAACCGAAACCGTAACCGAAACCATCGGTTACAAAACCGGTTGGAAACCGGATCCGGCGTTGAACAACAGTCATCTTCCTTTTTTGTTCCCAACGCCCAACGGTCATATTGTTTTTTTTTCTTTTATTTTCCAAATTACCCCTCCACACCAACCCCCCCCCCCCCCCCCCCCACAATTCATTCTTCTTCACACCACTCCCCTTCTCTCAATCTCTCTCAATCTCAAATTCTAAATTCTCTCTACATTCAACAATTTTATTTTATTCTCATTTCTCATATAAATTAAAAAACATATATTTCTTCCATTTTTTTTAATAATATATTATTTACTTACAATTATCTTCTTCTTTTTCAATTAGTATTTATAATTAATTTTTTAATGGCAAGTGGGGGAGAAGGTTCAGGTCCTACAAATTTGGACAGAGGAAAGGGTTCATTGCAAAATTTGTTGGAACACGAAGGTGAAGACACCAATTACAATGACCGACTTTACCACGAGTTCCTTCAAAGTCATTTTGAATCCGATCCCCCTCTTAATCCTAATCCCCTCCTTTTGTTGCTGAGCCAAATCCCAATATCCCCATTAGTAATGAAAATATATCTACCCCTTCTACTATGCCACCCCCTTCAGATGAATTTGATGCAGATGAAGAAGAAAAGCCATTGAAGTCCGATCTCTTCAGAGTGCATATGAAGAAAATTGAGTTAGATGATGGAACAATCAAATTGAGTTAGATGATGGAACAATCAAAATCATGTGCAACTACTGCCCCAAAACATACAAGACCGTTAAGTCCTTTGGATATGGCATGTATTGGAACCATGTTAAAAGAAATCATCCATCCGAATTGGTGAAAGCTAGTAACCAAGGGCAAATATCCAGGTATGGTACCTCTACCAATCAATTATTTCATTATATATCTGAAAAAAATAAGGAAGAATTAGCAACAATGGTTGCAGTAGAACACTTACCTTTTAGTTTTGGTTAGAAAGTTGGTTTTGTTAATTATTGTCAAACTACATTAAATCCTGCAATGCAACGTGTTCCTAGAGTCACTCTCACACGTGCACTGTTTTCCATTTACAAAAAAGAAAAACACAAATTGAAATCATTTTTTTTCCAATATCAAGGTCGCGTTTCCGTATGTGCTGACATATAGACCGATAATTTTGGTAGCCACCATTATATGGGTGTGACATGTCATTATATTGATAATAATTGGAACATGCAAAAAAGAATTATTGCATTTCGTGTTTTCGATGAGTCACATACAGCTCATAATATTTTTCGACACCTTAAAATTATTTTTTAAGAGTTTTATATCCAAAACAAAATTTTTGCAATTGGTTTTGATAATGTGGCGAGCAATACCGCATCTATTCCTATGTTAAAGGAATTATGCAATCCCTATTTTGGGGGTAAATTATTTCATCAACGATGTGCATGTCATGTTTTAAATTTGTGTGTTCAAGCTGGATTACAAATTCTTTCTGTTTATATTAGACCAATTAGAGATAGTATTAATTATATCTGGACGCATAACAAAATCCAAAAACAATGGTTGAAATTTTGTTCTCAAAATAATAGGCGTCCTATAAAATTTTCTCGAGATATTAGTACTCGTTGGAATTCTACTTATAAGTTGCTTAATGAAAGTGTTGAATATAAGGAAATATTAGTTTCTTTTATTACTTATAACGTTCCTTCAATTTCGCTTCAATTGAAGCATTGGGATGTATGTATAAAAATTCTTGAATTGTTATGTGTTTTTAATGATGCTACCAATGCTTTATCTGGTATTTACTATCCCACTACTCATTTATTTATTGTTCAAAGTGTTAATATTGCTGGTGCATTCAGTGACTGTGAATTAGATGTTCAATTGAGTCAATGTGTTGCTGCAATGAAAAAAAAATGGATACAGTATTATAAGGATATTCCAAATATTTATTTGCTTGCATCTTGTTTTGATCCCCTCTTTAAATTAGAATGTTTGCAAGATTATTTAGCTCATTACTACAATAGTTTAGGAATAGAAACTGATGTTCTTAGTTGTTGTAATTCTGTTAAGACTTTACTATATGAATTATATGATGAATATCTTAAATATATGGTCCGTCTTTGAACATATCGGTTTCACAACCCCAACCCACATCTGATGGTACTGCCAGTTCCTCACAATTTAAATTAAAGGGTTTAGGGGATCGATTGTTTTCCCAAAGAGCCAAAAAGTTACGAGCATCTTCTTCATCCTCTAACACACATTCTGAGCTTGACCGATTTTTAGAGCCAATCATGTATTTTTAGAAGATAAATTTAGTATCCAGGGTTGGTGGAAGGATTATGAACAAGAATATCCAATTTTGGATATTATTGCCAAACAAATTCTTGGAACACCGGTTTCTACCGTTGCTGTGGAACAAGAATTTAGTGCAGGTGGAAATATTTTGGATCCAAGACGGTCGGTTCTGTGTCCACAATCACTTGAAGCCCAAGCATGTGTTGATGATTAGACAAAGGCGAAATTTAGACAACAAGAACTCGAGCCAGAAATAGTGAATGATTTCTTCGAAGATGATCAAACCACGGGAACAGAAGGCAGCGGATAGATTTTGTTCAAATCTTCCAACCACTAACACCGACTATCCCACTACATGTAAAAGAACTACGTGGCCTTTGATTCCTCTACATTGGCGGAGGATACGTAGGCAGCTTAATTGTGGTTAACATTAAGTGCAAGGCTAATTTTTTCTTTTTTCAATGTGTTATTTGAACTTTTTTAGATTTTATATTCAATTAAGGCTAACTTCTAATTTTTTTATATATAATTTAGATGCAATTGTAAATTTTTACTTATTAATTAATGTCAATTTCTTTTATTTTTACACATTCATTGTTAAATAGTTTAACGGTTCAATTGTATATTTAAATAATTGTATTTCATATTTTATGTGAATATTTAAAATATAGACATTGTAAATGAAATTTGATTACAAATAAAAATGTTTGGCCATTTTTTAAATTTTAAGTTTATCAATTTGTAATTTTGTATTAGTAATTAGACTATTAGTTGTATATACTTGTATAGTTCCATTAAAAACAAAATCATATTTATGTGCATATAAAAGTACAAATATTAGTTAATTTCATTTTAAAAAAACATATGTATATATATATATATATATATATATATAAATATAAATTAAATGTATATAAAATAATATATATATTAATTTTTGTAAAAAAAAAAAAACCGAACGAACCGAAACATAACCGAACTGTTCGGTTTCACAAACCGAAATCGAAACCGAACCGAACTGAACCGAACCGAACCGTTCGGTTTCGGAAAATCGAAACCGAAACCGAAACCGAACCGAAAACCGGCGGTTCCGAAACCGTCCAAAACCGTCCTATTCCGGTTATGGTTACGGTTACGGTTACGGTTACGGTTACGGTTACGGTTCGGCCTTTCCACGGAACCGAAACCGGCGGTTCGAAACCGAAACCGAAACCGAATCGAAACCGAATCGTGGACACCATTACCTGTTGACAATGTGATGAATGAAGTTATTTAGGAATTACTACTTTTATGAGTTTTTTTTTTTAATATTTGGACTTATATTTGTACTTTTGTAATATGTTATAATTTTTATGTGACTTATGTTTTAACTTTTGAATGAATTATATTTTTAGTTTTTTAAATTTATATTTGTTTATATATATAATTTTAATTGACGTATTTTAACGTGTCTGTGTCCTAGTTTTTTAAAATTTACCGTATTCCCGTATCGTATCGTATCCACGTGTCCGTATCCGTGCTTCATAGTTAAAAAAAAAAAAAAAAAAAACCATGTCCTGTATAAACATCATCAAATGTCAATTTTCAACAACCGTTATCAACTCACAGTAATTGTAGTTGATTACAGAATTGATTACGAATACAATTGAAGTATTGAACAAAGGAATTTTCCAATGTCAATAATTACGAAAAAAAAAAATTAACTACAGCTGCAATTGATTTAATTATAGATCCCAAATTCAATTAAGCTAAAAAAATTTAACGAATTACAGAAAGTGCAGAGCACTACATTATAGATCCCAAATGATGTTGTTGTAGTAGACTAGTAGTGATTGTATTCTTCTTTCTTCTTCTTCTTCTTCATGGCAGTACTATTCTTGCTCTCCTTCTCCAACTCGAATCTAAACAACCTGAATTCATGAGAGAGTTTTTTAGGTGTGATCAAATCCAAATCCATTGGACTTTAAGTGCGAGGAACCAGAGGAAACCATATCGAGCTCTCCCAGTAGTCGAAATCAAATATAGACTTGTCTGGGAACTTATAGAGAAGCTCTCGAGACATTAATGTCTGCAAATAGTCCACCACTTTCACAGTACTCCTTATTTTCGATCTGGGTCTTTAAAAAAAACAATGGATAATTTTTGAGAAATTATCTCCCAATAGATCTTAAAATAAAGCTTTTCGATCTTGGTCTTCAAAAAAGATCGATATTTTTTGAGAAATTATCTACCAATAGATCACAAAATGAAGCCTTTTAATCTGGAATACAGTAGATGATGGTGTGATGAAAGAGGAAGAAGACTGGACAGTGACGGAAGAGTCCGTGGACAGAGATCTGGATCAGCTTACTCGACAACCCATAGTTGTAGGTGGGAGGATAGTCGATCGAATCTAAAATTAACTGAATAGTCAAGGTGGACACGGGGCAACATGTAAGTAATATAATAAAAATGTGAAAATGAGGTTTTTCCTTGAAGGGACTCTCTAACACAGTAACGCTCAACCAGCAAATTGATCGATGAAGGTTAAATGAAATCGAAATAAGTTTGGAGTGACAAACCGTTGGCCTTGATGTATTGAATTGAGTTTTTAGCCAATGTGGCTAGGTCGACTATGGATATCGACTGATTGTATGGGTCGATGTCTAGAGAGGGGTCACTAGACTTGATATCGGTTGTTCAATAACAGGTCGGTATTGTAAGTCGATGGCTTTGAAAGGATCGACACCCAGTGGATTCCTTGACTCGTTACGGATCGATCGAGGTTTGGGCTGTTCGATCTCTAAGAATGACTAGGTCGATCTCAATTGGAATTTGGAAGGCAATAAATGGGAAAAGGTAATTGTAGGGTTATATTATCAGAGTTTTCGCGTGTGAATTGTGGTAATTCAAGACCTTTCTCTAAAAAAGAGTATGATATTTATAGAGAAGGCCATAAGCCTTCAACGTCTCGTCCATTCATGTAAGGGTATAGATCTTGGGTCATTTATTTTCCGTTTTGATTCTTTCAAATCTGATAAGAAAGCCAGACATTGGGATCCATGTAGCGTCTAGTTATTATTACAATCGGTTTATGATACATTTTGAGCACATGCTTGTTTACCTTTGGGTCAGACTTGGATCTTGGGCCTATCTCTCTGTTAGAAGGGTTGTCACTTGTCAGTTATGTATTTTCACTTTTCTCGAATTATGGGCCTATTAATTGGGCCGTGAACTTTTTTGGCCACTACAGAAGGCAACGTTAGATGAGAGAAAAATGTTATCGGATGAGCAAAGAGAATGGAGAGGTGAATAACATCCAGAGGAAACAATTATTTGTTGTTTTATGCCAAATGCTTTAACTTTTAAAAACAGTTCTCAATATTTTTTGGGAATAAATTACAAGAGCAGCTGTCGGACAAGTTTTTTTATATTTTTCAATTTTTAAGAACCAAAAACGGTACTCAAAAACGGTACCTAAAGGCACCTTAGTATGATATGTGCTTTCTTATGTTTCAATTTTTATTTGCTAAAACTCTTGAATCCAATTTTACATATATATATATATATATATATAAATTGTATGTTGACCAAAAAGAATTATATACTCTTATAACTAGTTTAATATTGCAAAATTGACCAAAATTATTTAATTTATTGAAATGGGAAAAATTGATAAAATACTGAAAAATAAGAAGAAAAAAAATTAAGAACTCCTTAGAACTAATAAAATTATAGTTATATTATAATATTATTAAAAAATAAAATTTTAAAATATTATATTTATATATTTTTCAATTTGAAAATAAAAAATTGTTCTTTTTTCATAATAAAAAAAATGTCTTTTCAAACTGTAATTATCCATATTATTAAAACAATGTCAAAAAATAAAACAAACAAAAATCAGAAAATATTTAAGAGATTCAACAAATAAAATTCAATCATATTTAAAAATTCAAATACATATAATACATATAAAACATATAAAACTATATTTCTATTACAATATTATTAAAAACTAAAACTTAACAATATTATATATATCTATATATGTGTGTAAGAAAGGAAGTCATATTAAATTAAATGAAGTTTGAAAACGAAGATTTGATGGATGGAAATTCAAATTTCAAACCACTTTCATTAACTATGAGGAGACTTTGGTTGCAAAGCATTAATGAGGTGGGTGAGTTCTTTGGCTATAAATAGCCCTTCATATTTCTCCACAAATCATCTCAAACTAATAAGTTTTTCTCTTATTTTATCCCTTGTTCTTTCCTCATGTTTGAGAGAAAGGTTGTAGTTCTCTCTTAACATATTAGAGAGAGAGGTTGTAATCGTTTTGGTCTAATAAAATCCTTCTAGTCTTTGTCCATAGTTATTCACCTCAGATTAAATTAGGGGTTTTGCCACGTAAACACTGTGTGTTCAGTTTTTCTCTATTTTTCTCAAGTCTCTACTTGAGTTGCAGTATATTGCTTCCACATACAACTTCCTAACAGTGGTATCAGAACATATGGTTGTATTCCAAGTTGCTAAGTTGTCAAATTCTCTAGGAATTTCTTAGTATGCTCTGTGGTTGCAGAATTGACTGATCTTCCACATCATAAAGAATTGTTCTTAAGTTTATTGACTAAGAGCATCCAGTAGTATTCGAGGTTACTGGAAATAAGTGTGCTGGTGTGGAAAGTGTATGTCTAGGAAAAGTTTTGGCTAAGGAAAAACTTGGTACTTAAGAGGTCCATTGTGACCCACATCTACTTGGGAACATACCTAGTGTATTGTTCACAACTACGATCACTATTTCAGTAAACAGTACTATTCACAGATACGGTACTATTCACACATACGATACTGTCACGGTGAAATAGTGTGACTCGATCCTAGTGAGAGGCAGTTCATTATCAATAAAATGGTAACAAAGTTTAAGATTGAGAAGTTCAACGGGAGTAATTTCTCGTTGTGGAAGATGAAGATGAGGGCAATTCTAATGAAAGACAATTGTTTGTCAGCAATTGGAGATAGACCTACTGAGATCACAGATAATAATAAATGGAAAGAGATGGAGGGCAATGCGGTTGCCAATTTGCATCTAGCATTAGCTGATGAAGTGCTTATAAGTATAGTGGAGAAGAAGACAGGAAAGGAGATATGAGACACTCTGACAAGATTATATGAGACCAAATCACTACACAACAAAATCTTCTTGAAGATAAGAATTTACACTAGTCGAATGTTGGAATCTTTATCGATGACTAACCACATCAACACCATGAATACTTTATTTTCTCAACTTACAGAGTTGGGGCACAAAATAGAGGAAAATAAAAGTGCAGAACTTCTACTTCAAACTCTATCAGACTCGTGTGATTAGCTCATCATCAACCTTACAAACAATATTCTCGTAGAGTATCTAGTCTTAATGATCTTGCAACTGCTATTTTGGAAGAAGATAGCAGGCATAAAAATAAGGAAGACATATCAAAAAGTTCGTAATAGGCAAAGACATTAATGATGACGAGAGGGAGATCAACGAAAAGTGGCCCTAGTAGGAGTCACAATCATGGTAGGTTAAAATCAAGAAGTATAAAGAATGTCAAATGTTACGGTTGTGGAAAGAAAGAGCATGTCAAAAGTGAGTGTTTGTATAACAAGAAGAAGAGTGGAGATAACAGAGCTCCATAATCATCAAGCTCGCAATGGTGTGTAGTAAGCACTTCAGATGACGGTGAAGTCTTATACAGCGAGGGAAATACTACTGCTGAAGGCAGAAAACAGTTTGTTGATGTCTGGCTTCTAGATTCAGCAGCCACTTGGCATATGACCTCTCGAAGAGAATGATTCCACAAATATGAACCTGTCTCTGGAGGATCTATATTTATGGGTTATAATCATGCCTTGGAAATCGTTGGTATTGGCACCATCAAGATAAAGATGCATGATGGGGCATTTCGTACCATTCAGAAGGTGCGACATGTGAAGGGCTCGAAGAAAAATCGTTATCTTTGGGACAATTAGATGATCTTGGACGCAAGACCCAAATAGAAATTGAGATCTTGAAAATTGTCAGAGGTGCGCTTGTGGTTATGAAGGCAGAAAAGATCACTTCAAATCTATACATGCTTAAAGGAGAAACACTTCGGGAAGCAGATTCATGTGTTGCATCAACCAACCATGGAGAAGAGTCAATGATAATATGGCATCGCAAACTAGGCCATATATCTGAAAGAGGTTTGAAGATTCTCTCTGATCGGAATTTTCTTTTCGGGCTCAAATCAGTGAATCTACCATTCTGTGAGCATTGTGTTACAAGTAAGCAACATAGATTGAAGTTTAACAGTTCTACTGCTAGGAGCAAATGAATTCTAAACTTAATTCTTTCTGATGTTTGGGAATCGCCAGATATATCCCTAAGAGGAGCAAAGTACATGGTGACTTTCATTGATGATTATTCCAGGAGATGGTGGGTATACCCGATCAAGAGAAAATCAGATGTGTTTGGAGTATTTAAAGCCTTTAAAGCGCGAGTGGAACTTGATTCTGTAAAGAAGATCAAGTGTTTGAGTACAAATAATGGAAGAAAATATACATATTACGAGTTTCTTGCATTTTGTAACTAATAAGGTATTGAAAGACAATTCACTGTCATATACAACTGTCAGCAAAATGGAGTGGTATAGCGGATGAATATAATTCTTGTTGAAAGAATAAGAGCTATGTTGAGGACTGCAGGCCTATCTAATTCATTTTAGGCAGAAGCAACCAAAACCGCTTGCTATGTGATAAATCAATCCTCGTCGATAGCAATTGAGTTGAAAACACGAATGGAGATGTGGACTAGTAAGCCAACTGATTATTCAAATATACATTCATTTGGATGTCCTGTGTACGTGATGTACAATGCCCAAGAAAGGATAAAGCTGGATCCGAAATCCAGGAGATATATATTCTTAGGGTATGCTGATGAAGTAAAAGGGTATCACCTATGGGATACCACTATCCATAAAGTTGTCATCAGCAGAGATGTTATATTTGTAGAAGATCAACTCTAGAAAGAAAGAGACAACAGAACTTCAAAAGAAAATTCAGAGACTGCTGATGTTCTGATGGAAAACAATCCAGAACTAAAAGATTAAGTTTCTTCTGAAGCAGAACCAAAGCACTAGACACAATTACCAGATGAGTCTAAGGCCTCAGAAGTTCGACGGTCAACTCGAGAGAGGAGACCACCGGTATGGCACTGAGAGTATATTACAGAGAGAAATGTTGCATATTGTTTCTAATAAATGATGGTAAGCCGTCAACTTTCCATGAAGGTATAAATAGCCCAGATGCATCTTTGTGGATAACAAAAATGAAGAAGTTAAAACTCTACATAAGAATAAGACATGGGAACTTGTACCACTACCACGTGGAAGAAAAGCTATTGGCAATAAGTGGGTCTATAAGATCAAACGAGATAGCAATAATCATGTGGAACGATATCATGCAAGACTAGTAGTGAAAGGATATGCTCAAAAAGAAGGCACTGGCTTCAATGAGATAATTTCCCCTGTGGTTCGACTTACAACATTCAGAGTAGTCATGGCTATGAGTGTTGTGTTTGATCTGCACTTAGAGCAGTTAGATGTGAAAACTACATTTCTTCATGGTTACCTTAAAGAAGAAATTTATATGCGTCAACCAGAAAGTTTTACTGAAAAAAGCAAAAAGAATATGGTTTGCTAGTTAACCAAATCTCTGTACGGTCTCAAACAGGCGTCGAGGTGTTGGTACAAGAGATTTGATTCCTTTATTATAAGCCTTGGGTATGACAAACTCAATTCGGACCATTATACTTATTACAAGAGATTTGGTGATAGAGATTTCATTATCCTATTGTTGTATGTGGATGGTATGTTGGTAGTAGGTCCCAATAAAGATCGAGTCCAGGAATTAAAGGCACAGTTAGTTAGGGAGTTTGAAATAAAGGATTTAGGACCAACAAACAAGATTCTAGGGATGCAAATTAACCAAAACATAAATAACATGAAGATTTGGCTTTCTTAAAAGAATTACTTCAATAAAATCTTACAGCACTTCAATATGCAAGATTGCAAGCCAATTTCTACCCCTCTTCCTGTTAATTTCAAGTTATCCTCAAATATGAGTCCTAGCAATAAAGCAAAGAAGATGGAAATGTCTCGAGTACCATATGCATCAACAGTGGGAAGTTTGATGTTCGCTATGATATGTACGAGACCAGATATTGCACAAGAAGTTGGAGTGGTTAGTCGATACATGGTGAATACTGGTATAGAGAAATGGATTGCCGTGAAGAGGATTCCGAGATGCATCAAAGGAACCTCATATGCTTTATTATGTTATAGAGGATCATAATTTACTGTCAGTGGTTATGTGGATTCAGATTTTACTGGAGATCTCGATAAAAGAAAATCTACTACTGGCTAGGTGTTTACAATTGCAAGAGGAGCTATGAGCTAGATTTCTAAGTTACAAATAGTTATGGCTCTATCTACAACTGAGACAGAGTACATGACAGCTACACACTCTTGTAATGAAGCAGTTTGGATTAAAAGGCTAATGGAGGAACTCGGGCACAAATAAGAGAAGATCATTTTGTTTTGTGATAGTCAAAGTGCCTTGCACATCAAAAGGAATCCAGCTTTCCACCTAGAACCAAGCACATAGGAGTACAATATCACTTTGTTTGAGAAGTAGTGGAAGATGGTAATGTGGATATGCAAAAGATACACACCAAGGAGAATCAAGCAGATGTAATGACCAGTAATGACAAGTTCATGTGGTGTAGATCCTCCTATGGTCTAGCAGAAGAGTAAGTAGCATGAATTTGAGCAAAAATCATAAGGATAAACAGACCATGAAAAGATGACTTCAAGTGGGAGAATGTAAGAAATTAAGTCATTTTAAATTAAATGAAGTTTGAAAATGAAGATTTGATGGATGGAAATTCAATTTCCAAACCACTTACATTAATTGTAAGGAGACTTTGGTTACAAAGCATTAATGAGGTGGGTGAGTTCTTTGACTATAAATAGCCCCCCATGTTTCTCCACAAATCATCCCAAACTAATAAATGTTTCTCTTCTTTTCTCCTTTGTTCTTTCCTATTGTTTGAAAGAAAGGTTGTAGTTCTCTCCTAAAATATTAGAGAGAGATGTTGTAATCGTTTGGTCTAATAAAATCCTTCTAGTCTTTGTTCGTAGATGTTTCTCTCAGAATAAATTGAGGGTTTTACCACGTAAAAACTGTGTGTTCAATTTTTTTCTATTTTTTCCAAGTCTCTACTTTAGTTGTAGTATATTGCTTCTACATACAAGTTCCTAACAATATATATATATTGTGAGGAGGTTAACACGACTCCTCTTTTTGTGACAAGGTTTGTCGCCATTAAAAACCTCATTCATGAGACATGAGACAACAATGCCTCTATATAGATGAGGCATCACATTTTCTCCTCTTTTTAAGGAAGAGGCTTCTCTTCTAAACAATTTCAACGCCAACGATGACGTACAATAGATTAAGAAGTTGAAATGGGGTTTGGGGTTAATGTGTAATTATCTAAATGTTTGGAGTAAATTTTTTATTTCCCAAATGTCGGCCATGTCAACCCTAAATCACAACCGATGGGCATGTTTTCCTTTTCACACTATAATGTTAGTCAAAATGTAGTCAACATTTTATATGGGAAGTTTGTGAAATAAAAGAAAAGGTTGAATGTCTGCATTTTTATAAAAAATAAGGGATATATGTGCAAATTACCCTTTAAAGTAAAGAAAATCAAACAAAATGTTTATTTAGGGTGTGTTGGGTACGTAAACGAGATAGGATAGGGCGGGACGGGATAGGCAGAGCAATTGTTCCGTATTGCATTGAATTTTTTTGGGACAAACCTATTAATTGTACTGTTATGCATTTTGTATGGTTAAGATAGGACGAAACAAGATGTTCAAATGACCAGAATGTCTCTCTTATATTATATATAAGGAAATTGGAAGAAATGATCAAAAAAATTATTAGTCTATTGTTTTTAGCCATAAATTTATATTTAATTATATTTATCATTTTTAACCATGAACAGGCAAGATTGTCCTTCATTTTGTCTTTACTTCATACACCCAAAAATTCGGAAATCAACTAGCATGTAACTTGAAAATCATTGACATGTAAATTGAAAGTCAATTGGCATATAATTTTAAAGTTAACTGACACTTGAAAAATCAACTCGTATGTAACTTGGAATCAAATGACATGTAACCAAGTTACATGTCATGTGAAGTAAAATTTAGGGGTAATTTTATCCAAAAGTGGTCAAAATGAATAAAATAATAAAATATATATTGGTGGCTAAAAACAATAAATCAATATTGTTTTTGACTATTTATGAATTCAACCCATATAATTAATATAGAGAAAAGATCGTTTTCCCCCTGACCTTTGCCCTATTAGAAATGTGAGGACATTATTTACCTATAATGGCCGATCTTCCCCCTGAAATGAAAATATTGTAAATCTCACCCCTTATGTTAGAATTTCCATCCAAAGGCAGTCTCACAGTCAAATGACCATTTAATCCTTAATATAATTAGAAAATCACTATTTACCGCAAAATATTTATTAAATAAAAAATATATTTACAAAATAGAAAACAACAAATTTTAAAAAACATAAATGAAAAAAATTGATCTCCAATCGTCCATCTCAAAGATAGACGGTTTAGATATCACTTTTTATTTTTATTTAATTTTAAAAACACAAATTAAAAGTAAAACAAAATTTTTAAAAGAAATTGTTTTTATCTCTTTATGAAAAAAAAAAGAGTCAAACATATCCAGATCGATGTTCTAGATTTTTTTTTGTGAATCATCCAAGTTAATCAAAATCCATACTAGAAAATTTCCCCATTTCATCAAAATTCATCTCCAAACACAAAAAATCCATCACAGTTCATCATCATCATCACCAATCTCAAACAACACTAATCTCAAACCAAAACCCATCGTAAAAAAAAACCCAATACAAATCAAACCACCTCTCAAACCCAATATGAATCTCAAAATCCAAATCCATATTGAAAACCATTGAAAGAAAAAAGCAACAACAGATTTAATTATTTTTTCAAACAAAAAACAAGCCTGTCATCTCTATCAAACCTAGAAATGTTCATTTATTCAAAGCCAAAGCCAAAGCCAAACCTAGAAATCTTCATTTCTTCAAAGCCAAACCCAGAAAAGAAATAGACGATGACCTCCAAAATCAAACGCTTTGAACTCGATTTTTCCAATTCTTAATTCCTCCGGTGTTGGGTACTGGGATGGCTAGTGTTGAACTAATCTCTGATTCATAAAAACAAAACCAATTATATATATATCAAGATTACTAAGAAAGTTTTTTATGACTTTTTTTTCTCTTATAGAACCAACAAAATCAAAACATAGAATTGAACAAAATCAAAACCATCACATCAGACTTGCAACACTAAATTGAACAAAATCAAAATCAACCCAGACAAAATCACGTCAGAAAATAAATTCAAACAAAATCACACCCAACGTCAACCACCACATCTAACTAACCCAAGTTGTTGAACCAGATTCTTGAAGAAGAATACACCCAAGAGATGGCTTCTTGAAGAAGACGAAGGGATGTGTTTTTTGATAATGATGATGATGATGAACCAGATTCTTTGTTTGTCGTCGCCGCCGAACCACAAACCCCAATCCACCGCCGACACCGCCTAGAAATGGTGTTGACTCGATGTGAGAGAGATTTAGATGGAAAGAACGAGAGAGAGAGAGAGAGAGAGAGAGAGAGAATCTCATCGGCTCCCAGAGCGATTGATGGTGTGATTTTGGTGGTGGCTAGGTTTGGGTTTATCTGTTGAAGATGGTGGTGTGGTGGTTTGTTGATGGTGGATGATTTGTATGGTGGTGTGTTGATGATGATGTTGGTGGCGTGGTTTGTTGATGGTAGGTGATTCCATATTTTTTTTGTTTGATTATTTGTTTAATTATTTACTTTTACGATATTACCCCTTCAATTTTAATAGGTCAACATGATTTTGAATGGAAAATGTGACAGAAGGGGTTCATTTTCCATTCTTTACATATTAGGGGGATTAAAGATTAATATAGGCAAACCCTGACCTCACATTTCTAATAGGGTAAAGGTCAGACGGGAAAATGATAATATCGCATTAATATATATATGATATATTTATTATAATATAATAGTATATTATATATATATATATATTGTTATTATTATTTAACATGTTTATAATTTTTTAAAAATTTAAAGGGTAAAGTAGTATTTTTATATTTATCAAATAGCGGTCATTTAGTTCATTCCAAACATATTCAATTCTAAGTATCTATGAACTTAAAAAGATCACAAAACACTAGCCACTTCCACAGCGGATGTCTTCGGTTCAAATAGTGTCCCTGTCCCCCTTTTAAATCCTAAATTAATTATAATATTTAATTCAAAGAAAAAATGCAAAACCAACCATTTAATTTACAGACAACACTTTCTACACGCCAAACCTTAATAATACATTAATTTATATTATAATTAACAAAAACAATGCAAAAGCTAAAACTAAAACTAAAGAGTTGAAATCATCATGACACAGTACCATGGTCCATCTATATGTTATTAAGTAGATAATTTTGTCTTTCAGTCATTCTTACGTACATAAGAATAACTAGAAGATAAAATAAAAGTCTTTATGTGACACTATTGATAAGAAAAACACTTGCACACATAGTGTAACTACATGATCATCTGATCGGATCAGATGATCTTAATTACTTATTTTCAATGATCAAGCCTAATACGCCGGCAAGAACATCAACAAACTGCTGATGAGCAGTGACCTGCGGGAAATGTCCACTAGTCTCTATCATCTCCACCGTTGATTTCCCCTTGATCTTCTCCTGCATGTAGTAAGCAACCGAGTTTGGTACTACAATGTCTCGGCTAGTCTGGACGATGGTGCAAGGGATCATAACCTTCTCCAGAATCTCCCTTTCATCACAGTAAAACACAGTTTTAGCCAAGGGGAGTGCAGCTTCAGGTCTCATTCGTTTCAGACATTTCTCGAACATTTCGACTGAGAGAGGATCGTCTTTATCCACAACAAGAGAAGCGAACCCCGTAGCCCAGTCATGATAGTTGGTTTCTATGCTTGTCATGATCTGTTCAATGTCTGATGTCTGAAACCCGCCTTCATATTCATCAGTGTTTATGTACCTGCGTGAGAAGAAATTGATATGAATCTTGGCAACAAATTGATTTCGATATTAATATTATACAAACGCTGAAACGCTGATGACAATTAATGGCTTAAATAATTAATGTTATATCTAGATCATGTTAATATGAGTAGAGTCCAGTGTTGTTTAGCGGTGTCCGAAAATGTTTAAGGTATAAGGAGGTGATCATTCGGTCTGAAAATGTCTCGCGTTTGAACCAGATAATCTATCAAGTAGAGGAAAACAAAAAGAGACGCCATTAAAAAGGTGGACCAGTGGTGGTTAAGTTATGAATCCGAAATGGGTTTGGCTAACCACATGATCGGAAGTTAATGAAGTTTCTTTAATTTTAAGAATAAATTACTGACAACACAAGATACATCCTCCACACAATTCAAGTAGAGGAGATAGAGAATCCTGCAGTATCTAAACCAATCTATTGTGTCCACATGTTTGAGATCAGAAAAAATACAGTACATCAAATCAGGGCTTAATTAATTCACAGGTTTATTTTGGTCATGACAGGATGAGTATATGCATCAATTCCATGCCTGTCATCCAAAGACCCCAAAAAAAAAAAAACGAAAAAGAAGAAGAAGAAGAAGAATTTCAATAAAGCCGGTTTAAGAATGTAGAAATTAAACATAGTTATGATTGAAGCAAAAAGAACCACTCAAAAATAAAAGAAAAAAAATGGGTTAATCGTAGCCAGATACTATAGGGAGAAGATATACCTTGGAGAAGCTCCAACGAGTATGAGCCTCTTAAAGAGTTGAGGTTTTTTAACAGAAGCTATGCATCCGATCATACCAGACATGGAGTGACCAACGAACACAGATGACTTGACATCGTTCTCATCTAAAAGGGTAATCAAATCGTTTGCAAAAGCTTCGTAGGAGGAGTACTTGGCAGGATCAAAGAGGGCAGGATCTTTTACAGCTCCTGAGAAGGACCAGTCAAAAAGAAAAAGCTTGTAATGTTGAGAGAAGAAGGGTATGATTTTGTCCCAGATAGAATGGTCTCCTCCAAACCCATGAGCAAGAACCATTGTTTCGCTGCCGGAGCCTATGATGCTCACGTTCATGGCGGTTGAGAGAGACAGACTGATCTGCTCTGGCATCACCATGTCTTAAAGCAGAAAGAGAGGTAGCTATAGAGCTCTGTTGATCAATAATTCAATATGGCTTGCTTTTGTTGCCTTGGCTGGCCTCCGCTATATAGCAAGCAAGAGGACATCAAGCGGGGCTTTATTGTTAATTTACTTTTCCAACGGGACATTAGCAATCTGAGTTGAATCAGCACATTTTACCATACTTTTAGAGTTATTTTGTTTTTTGTTTTTTTACTCTTTTTTTTTTTTTTCCCTTTATAAGGGAACAAAAAGAAAAGAGGTAATTAGAAAATCACGTCCTATTTTTGTCTTTTGACATGCTTTTCCGATAACTTTTCCTTTTCCTTTCTTTTTTGCTACAATTAATATATTAATTTCTAAATAAATTCCTTTTTTTTTTCTACTTCAACCAACCATCAACTGCTTTTGTGCTTTTGTGCTTTTGCTTAGGATATAAATACTGCTAGAAAAACATTACTATATTTATCATGAGTATTGAGTACACTAACTTGTCCCCGGACAAAACAAATTTGATAAAAAAATTCATATTTATTCTTTTGATATTAATTATACTAATGAACAGTTTTCCTTATCTTAAAAAGTTGAATATTAATTTTATTTTTATTTTAAAAGCATATATTAACACAATCCATGTATATAATTAATTTGTGTACATTATCTGTGGAGTGCATTTTTATTTATTGAAATACCATTTAGTCTATCGACTCTAAAATGGGATATTATCAAGTTGAAATTTTCGCCATTTATCACCAAACAATATTGGTGGTACTGGTGACCACATATGGAGTATATATATATATTTGAATCAACTGCACTGCAGAGTGTAGTCAATGTTGTACATAATATTAATCCCATGGATGCATGGATCCTTGACAGTTATTAATTGTTATTGTATTTTTGTAAGTATGTTATATAAAATATGAATTTAGAATATGCATCAAGAACGTACAATTGTTACTGAAAAAAAGTTAGATCCCATTATCTTGGAAATAGTCAAATGTGAATCTATTGCATGAAAATTAAATACAGAAGAGAAACCAAAAATTCTAGTTAAAAGAAATCCGACTATTGAACTGGTAGGCTGGTAGCTGACACAGACGAAAAGTTTAGCAATGAACTTACATTTGGAGAAGTGAGAGGAGTCAATTTCGGCACCATATGAGCAGTTGATCAAGTAAATTGCCGGCTGATGGAGCAGATGAAATTTATTGTGGGCGTTGGGTTCATTTAGTGAGTTTGCTTTTTGAGTTATAAAGATGGAGGTCCACACTACACCTCATCATGTAGGCTCCCTCAACGATTACGAACTAGGTTATATCTGTAATCATCCTAGTCTCTTTTAATTAAGCAATACTCAAAACATTTACTCAAGCCTCTTCTCTCTTTCGTGGTTGAGGGATGTGAAAATATTTCTTCAATGTATTGTAAGAGTAGATTTTTGAATTTATCTCGGTTCCACATTTTGAAAATTTGATAAAATTTTAATAGAAAAATATAAATAATAACAAACAATTGCGTAAAATGTTATTAATTTTTTCATCTCATAGTAACAATTGTTTCTTTTAATAGAATTTATTAGGGTTATTGGTACAATCTTATGAGACCGTCCTATTGATGATTTTTTCGTCTCAGGGAGTAGAGACTAGAGGGTGATGGTGGAAGAGTGTGCCGCCTTCGTGGGAGATGAAGATTTTGATTTTCTACTAATTTTATCTTTTTTTTGATTTTTTTTAAAATATGTGATTGGTTGTTGATAAAGTGGTCGTAAAAACTATCATATATTAATCATATATTTATTACAATATTTATACATCATGGGATTAGATTAGGTGGGAAAAAAGATTAGATATAGTGGATGCAAATTCAAATATAAGAAGACAGCGCAACCACCAGAAAAGGATGGGGATTGGTTAGGCAAAGAATACAACAAACACAAAAGGGTCCGTTTGTCTGTTTCTGCCTTTGTTTGAGATAAGTCCAAGCCCTACCTTTTTCTCTCTTTAATGCTCTCTCGCCCCACCATGTTTCTTCCCCATCACTCATTTTCATATTGACCATTTCCCTTCAATTTTTGTGATCCTGATTTTTCATGTTTGACACTTTTTTCTTTTCTTTTCTTTTCTTTTAACGTTAGGTGAATTGAAAATTTCATAATTAATATTGTAAATATGTTCATAAATTGAAAAGATAAATATAATTCTTCATTTCTTCGTAATCTCAATTGAAGAACATGAGTAGGGGTGTCAATATGGATCACGATATAACGGGTTGACACGACACAAACACGATTATTACAGGTTTGGGTTAAGGCTAAACGGGTCGTGTCAATAAACGGGTCAACCCGTCTAACCTGTTTATTAATCGTATCGTGTCCGTGTTAAACTTAACGGATCACGGGTTAACACGCTTAGTGAGGGCAAAAATGTAAATTTAATATTAAGGGTATTTTTGTAATTATCACATTATTATATATAGTGAAACTTTGAAACCCTAACATCCTAAATCATTATTTTCCTTAACCTCACCCTTCATGCAGCCACTCTTCAGTTTCCTTACCTCTCTCTCTCTCTCTTACACCTCTCCCTCTCCTCTCTCTCTTCATCCGGCGCTGCAGCTTCCACCTCGCCGGCATCTCCTCAACTCGTCGTCCCACTCCTCCCTTTCCTTTCCAGCTTCCTCACCTCTCTCTCTCTCTTATGTCTTTCCCTCTCCTCTCTCTCTTCATCCGGCGCCGCAACTTCTAGATCGTCAATATCTCCTCAACTTGCCGTCTGTGCCGATGATCAATTCTCCAGATTTATTATTATTTTTTATTTGTAATCAAAAATATATATAGATCTGAAACTTTTGATTTTCTTTTTATTTGTTTAGTTGAGTTCTTTTCTTCTTATTGATGTACACATGTGCAATGTTATTTTATTTTAATTTTAATGAATGTGGAATTGTGGATCGAGATTTTTTTTGTTCCTGTAATTTTTTCATAGAAGGATTGCTTTTGATTTGGATGTTTTTTTAAAGGTTTTTGCCTTATATCTTGATTGGATTATTAAAAATTAGCTTAATTAATTAATGGAATAGATATCGCATTTGATTGATATGTATTAATCTAGCCGATAGTAATTTTAATTTTATTATAAAAGTATGTTGAATGTAGTAACATATGTCTGGAACGGGTCATTAAACGGGTTAATTGACACGACCCACTTAACCCTTATAGTAAATAAGGGTTAGACGGGTCGTGTCGTATTGACCCATTTATATTCGTGTCGTGTTTGGGTCGAGAGGATCTGACCCGTTTAATAATCGTGTCGTGTTCGGGTTGACCCAAAAATAATCATGTCGTGTTCGGGTTGATCCAAACACGACCCGTCAACCCGAATTGACACCCCTAATTACATGAGTATGAAAATTGACCATCAACTAACTGTTCATAGATATGGTTATCAAATTAATTGACACAACATAAAGTTAATTTCACATGAAAAAATACTTGTAAGGTTTAATCTACCATAGACTTGGCAAAACTTTACCCACTCCTTAATACAACAATCTAAATCCATTTGAAAATTATGGTTGACAGGTTTATCCTGAATTGAGTTGTTATTTGTTAACGGGCGAGATATTAGCACTCATAAGTCGTAATGTAAAGATGTATTTTTGTATTTCAAAATAGTGTTATATCAGTATTTCTATACATTATAAATCCACTTTTGTATTTTTTTTAAAAGAAATACATATTCACATCTCAAATATAAAGATGTTAATATTCCCCATGGGGCTGAGGCCTCACACCGAATGGAACGGGGATGTCGGACAATATTCGAGGACAGGGACAAGGATGGGGACAAAGTCTTGTCCCTGAAAGTGAAGCAGGGCGGAGATGGATATATATATATATATATATATATATATATATATATATATATATATATATATATATATATATATATTAATATTCATATTTTTATAATCATTTAGTATTAATTTTTTAAACAAAAATAGTTTTTTTAAATAAAAATAAACATATTATTCATTTCCTGACAATATATTTGCAAATGTTTAGATTCCAAACTTTAGAAGTTATGTTTGTTTTTATGGAATATTTGATTTTGGACTAAATTTTGAATTTCTACTTTATTCTTTGTTTTCGGTTGTAATTTTTAAATGCATTGTTATATTAGACGAGGAATGAGACAGGTACGGGGACAAGGACAGAGATAGGGATGATTTTGGAGGGCAAGGATAAGGATAGAAAAGCATTCCCCACCCCCCGCCCCCGCCCCCACCCCCGCCCCGTCCCGTTGCCATCTCTAATCCAATGCAATTATCTAAAATTAAATATGCATTCATTCTATAACCAATATAATAAAACAATTATTATTTTCCCTCAAATTTTATTTTACAATTAAATTAGCCATAATATTATTGGTGAAAAAAATTAGAAATCCTAGTCTGCATTTCTAGGAGTGTTTCTAGAATTAGAAACTCAACTCCGTATTCTCTAAATTTTTATTTGTTCATTATCTCCATATTAAAGTTTTCTAACTTTTTAACTATGGGTCTATCTATTCTACGTGACAACCAATTTTTGGATGAGTTTTGAATTGAACTTAAAAAAACCCTTTATTCCTCGTTGTATACTATATATTTTTTTTTATTAGAGAAGCTTGTTTTGAGCAAGCAGGAAAGAGTCCAATTAGGAATTCAATATTCAAAGCCAGTGACCATCAATAGTGTGGGACACAATTCAACTAGACTACGAGAGGCTGACGAGTCTCGATCGCTGGTGAGCCCAGAGCATGGTTATGTGAATCCAAGCCTGAGCTTAACTATTGTAATAAGTATAGCTATGTCATGATGATGTAATAGTTCTTGAGAAAATCTGATATGGACCGACCAATGGGTGCATGCCATGTGGTAAGGAGAACCAATCAAATCTGTTTTTTTTTACCACATGGTAAGTACCCATTGATTATGACAGTTTATTGCTATATGGTATGCACTCATCGGTTAATTATGATTCTACAGAACAATGTTAAAACTGGTTGGATTTTTATTTAAAAGAAAACATTTTGGAATATTATGATGGGGGCCATGACCATAAACATTTGAAAAGGTTATATTTAGTGGCTGTTTTTGTGAGATGTACATTACTTGGTCTTTGCTTGTGATTTGTGAAAGATTCTGTCCTTTTCTTTTGCAACTATTAGCACAGCACAAGATTCTTTATTTAAAAAGTAAAAAATATATATATATATATGACAAATATTGCTAATATCAAACAAATGAGATTTTACAAGTACAAGATGGAACCATTTATTATTGTCTTTCATTTCACTTATCTCAAGAGAATGCGCAATGGCCTCACTATTAATTTTTTTTTCAAAAGGCATATACTTCAAAAATAAACAAATGTAAAGGTATTGTAAAATTCCAATAATAATTTCCTCTCTCTCTCTCAATTTTATTTATTTCAAACAAACAATTTAATTTAAAAAGTCTCTAAGGGAGTGTTTGATTTTTACGTCCGAAATCTTAAAAGGTTAGAAATATCCTTTAAGATATCTTGTTTGTTTTTTCCTAGATATCTTAAGTCTTACAAAACACATAAAAAAAAATATCTGAAGTTAAAAAGTCAGAAATTGTGGCTGAAGTCTTAAGTGTTATGGATCTGTTTTTTTTTTTTAAAAAAAAAAAATTATTCCCAAAATAAACTCTCACTACTTATATAATTCCAATTATACCGCTTCATATATAAACTTATTTCTCTGAGAAAAAGTAGAAACACTGAAAGCCTCCAACATCACAGATCTTCATGTACAAATTGTCTATGTTACACGTGTTTTGGTCTAAAGTTAGATCCAATTATATAAGAGACAATTTTGAAAGTTTTATACTCATTATCTAGAATAAAATAATTTAATTTATTTAGGCACTCATAATTATTAAATTTAAAAAATGGTTTTTTAATTAATAAATATAAAAAGTATTTTATTTGAATACAGTAACAAAAAAGAAATTATAAAGTTAAAGTTTATTTTTAATAATAATATGCATATCATCATTAATAGTATAAGTGTATAAATATTAAATTATAGGTTTTCAGATATTGTGTTTTGAAAAAAACAAACAACTTAACTTTTATATTCAGATTTTAGACATAAAAAAACAAACATGTTGTCTATAGTTCGGATTTTAGATCTATTCAGATTTCAAGATAGTTTATATCTATTTAGATTTCAGACAAAAAAACAAACGCAGCACCTAACAACAAAGGACTTTACACATTGATTATTTTAGCTCGTTACTATTATTAAAATCTTGTATGGATAATAGATGTAGTAAGTTTATCTAATCTTTAATAATTTTAATAGTCATCACATCAATGTCTCCATTGTATACAATAATTATTTTATTATTTTTATATAGAAATAAGATTTTCAAAGCATGTTATTGAGAATTTGGTAGTACACAGCCTATATGTGGAATAACATACGTTTTGAAATTTAGGTCTTGAAAATGAGAGATTTTTTTTTTTTTTAAATTATAATCTTCAAATTCAATCAACATTATAAAATAACCTATAGTTTTATAATTAGATAAAAATTCTTTCGGAGACAAAACCCCACTTTTTTTGTTGGTTGTTGTTGAGAAAAGATCCAAGTTTTTTTTTTTTAAAAAAAAAAATGCTAAGGGGGGGACAAACTTTTCAATTTTGAAAAAATTTAGGAGCATTTTTGTAATTCTCCCAAAGCCAAAATGAATTTCTTCCATTTAACACTTGAAAAGTTAGGAGTCAAGTTGCATTATATTAAAGTAGGAATAAATTGACAATTATCTGATGCCAACTGTAGACATTAGACAACAAAAAGATTGATTTTTTATATATAAACATCGCACTCAATTACCTTACAAGAAAGAGATGCGTCCTTGTCTACCATCATATATCTGGAATCTGGATGAATGAGTGGCCACGATTTAATGTAGATATTAAATATATATACTATTCGTACATGAGAATGACACAACCAAAAGTAAATTTTTGGCGTATTCGTATATTAGGTTATAATGTTGTAGGGCTAAAATCAATTACATATCTTTGCTCACGGCTATTGTGATTCTTTGGAGAATATGTCAAACAAACCATTTTTTTTTCCTTTTATATTACTTTGCTCATTCCACTATAAAACAACCCAAAAGGGATGGTATTTCAACCTACTCCTTTGATTAGGTTTTATCTTCCAACGAAATTTTTAACGGATCTAATATTAATAATTTACTTTTTGATCATGAAAGTTATGAATGTACAATGGATAATTTATATATATATATATATATATATATATATATATTAGAACATGACCAACCCATTTTCCGATCACATCTAGATCTCATAACATTACGTACAATGTGATATTTAGATAGTATATTTGACGGTTCGAATAAATGTTACATCAATATATAAGTTTATGAATTGCGGACCAATCAACAAGTTTTTCATACAAACTGGGCCACGAATTAACAGTTAATTAACTAATTCTCCGATTACATGATCAAACTACCTAGACCTTGTAACACAGTATCTAGGTTGTGTTTGACTGTCCGAGTAAAATTAGAAGCAGTCTATACATAATAATTTCTTACTTTATACTAAAGAGAAACATCAATATGTAAGTATTTGAGGTGTGGACCATCAACAAATTTTTCCTATGAACTAGTTTACGGACAACCAATTGTCAGATTGCTTTATACCTAATAATTTCTGATCGTTTATACATTTTTATTAAGTTTTTACTTCTTTTAACTTGCTAAAACACACACACATATACTGTCTTTTTCTCCATAGTACGCATCGATATAAAATACATCAGTGCATTGTATATAGATTATATATTATATATTATATGGATAAACACCGATAAATGCATACAAACTGAATCAAAACAATTGAATCTAATACATGGACGGACCTCTATTGAGGCTAGGGTGGGCTCAAGCCTACCCTGCCCCCTTAAAAAAATATTATAAAAGTAAAGAAAAAAATTTAAAAAATTAAATAATTAATTAATTTATGGTTCATATTAAAAAAAAAAAAAATTCTTTCCTTTACCTTCTTTTTTATAATGCCAATTACTTTTCCTCATTCTTCAAATTTAGTTCAATCCATTTATCAACATCAATAATTAGATATGTTTAAGTGAATACAATGGTTTTAAATATTTTTATTTTGTTACTTTTAAAAAATTATCTTGTTTTGAAATTTTAACGTTATTGTTAAATATAGTTAATGAGATTTTAAGAATAATCCAATTATTATTTAATCCAATTTTAAATTTACAAAGTAAATGATATTGTTAAATGAATTTCATTAAATTTCTCAAAAAAATGGTATTAGTGTTTTTCAAATAAATCAAATCAATGTAAGAATGTTATATAATTTAATCAGTGTTAGTATTGGTGCTTCCTGTATCTCTTATATTTTTTTTAAACTTCTTAAAATAAAATATTTTTTTTTTAATATAGTTATTTAGAATATACATTTTATGGGAATGCCACACTATATCCTCCTATCTAAATGATATCAATGTTCATTAAAAAAACAAAACAAATTTTAGCATATCCTAGTTTTTAATCCTAGTTACGTCCTAGAGATTTTAATGTTCCACATACAATGCTGATAACTAATTATCGATATGCATTGAGAAGAAAAGTTTTATATAGATATATATATAAAAACTGTGTGTCTCTCACATTCACAACATTCACAACGTACTTTCTCTCTAGTGCCATGTGAACGGTGTCCTCGTTGCCAAGCAGATGTTCAACAAAAACATGCAAGTGAAGCGTAGTTGCAGCAGTTTGTCACCTTGAAAGGCCAAATCTAGAAAAAGACATTCTTTTGATCCACAAACACAATCCTCGCCTAAGATTTTGTTGACCTCTAATCTCAAACCATGCAACCCATCACCATAAATATCTACAGAAATGCTCACCCCCCGGCCTCATAATTTTAGCTAACCAAATAGAAATTTTCATTCGAAATGTTACAATTTTAGGGTAACAAATTAAACTCTTTTTACTTTGCCAAGCATGCATATCTAAAAGTTGTTGATATCTTGATCATATAAAGTTGATTGCTTTTGATTACTTGTTCTCGTCTTAATTTCAAGTCAATAAAGTAGGTGAAAAGACACGCAATTATCGTTAATTCAGGTGATTTGTACTTTTTTTCTCATATTTACGAGAATTCGAATCTCACATAATATATATTTTAAAAACATATACGAGTTTCCTTGATCTTAACAGACGTTAACGGATCTATTTCGTGTCAAATTAAATATATATATAAAAAATTATTGAAAAGATACATAACAACCGAGACTTGAACATATATTATATAAAGAAGGATGTATGGATCAACTTCAAAGTCAAACACACGTGAAAGATTAAAAACAATTTTAAGGCTATTTGTCCTCCATCCTCTACCATCTATATTCGGTGTTTTTCTTTTAATATTATATTTGGATCGATGAAATATGAAAGGAAGGAAAGAAAATACAAATAAGGAAATGAAATGAAATGAAAAGAAAGTGTTTTTAATGATTATTGTTAGGATGGTTATAAATATAAAATAAAGGAAAGGAATCCAATCTTATTTGGTGAAGAGAAACATATGAATTCATTTTATTCTATTTACGAAAATATCATTATTTCAATAGTATGAATACCCAATATTAATAGGGTTGGTTTTGGGATATTGAAAAAATCATTAATTCTGAATTCTTTGCCCTCATTTTCCTTCCAAATTTGGGTGGAAACCAAATTGAGTGAAACAAAAAAAAAATATTCCCTCATTTTCCTTCCACTTAACGGTTAATAGCGCTTAATGTATTCTATTAGACTATTTTATTTATTTTATAAAATAATAAAATCATTTAAATAATTTTTAAAATAATTTATTTATAAAAACGAAAAAATTTCACTTTTCCCTTAATGAGCAAAACAATTGAATCGATAACAATTTTATACTTTCAAAACTATCATCATAAGTCTCAAGTCTAATATATTTCTAGTTTTGTGTTTTTCTACAACCCTAATAATATTAATTTATTTTTTTTAGTTTTTATCATTTTAGTCTCTATGATTTTATGAATTATGATATTTTGAACCCTTTTTTTTACTAGCATGCTCCCTATGTTTTCAAAAGCCAATCAATTTGGTCCCTTTTGATTAGTTTTTTAACAAAAAACCCTATCAGACAAAGCAAAATGACATTTTTACCCTTGAGATTAATATTATATTTCAAAATAAATAATTTTGAAAAATATTATTTTTTAAAAAATCTTTTAAAAAAATCTGAAAATATCTAGATCTCTTCAAATTTGGAAAAAAAATTACATATTTTTTCAAACAAAATAATAATAAACATAATTTTAAGAAGCTTTTGAAGATTCCTTTCCGGATCTCTACAATCAAAGTAAAAAATAAATAAAACTTAAAGAGATCTGCAAATGTCCAAATCTCTACAAACAAGACAACTTAAAAAAATGGAAAATGGAAAATTTTCAGATTTCTTCATACAATATATAAAAAATTTAAAAACCTTCGTCGTCATCTTCAACATTATTATTATTTATTTTACTTAAATCTTCAACAATAAATTAAAAATTCAAAAATCATATACCAACCAAAAAAATTCAAAAATCTTCAACATCATCATCTAATATCTCCATCTTCAACATTATTATCAACCCCTCATCTTCATCACAACCAACAAATACAAATCAAACATTCTTTCAAAAACTAAATAATTATAAATAAAAAATTAATGGAGTATATCTGCTCCAAGCCGCTCTTGAGAGCTCATCCTCCATTGATGAAGCTCAAGCTCCGTCATTAGAGGACGCTCCATCGATAGAGCGACGTCCGTCGATGGAGCTGGGAGCATGCTCCACGGAGCAATCTACATCTCTACTGTTCCATTTCATTCCAAATCAGCTGCTCGATTGATTGTTGATAATGTTTTTAAGGTTCAATGTTTTTTTCCTAATTTTGTGGTTATTGTTGTTACGAGGGAATTATTACTAAAGTTCATATTTTTTCACGAATTGTCAAATTTTTAAATGTTATTGTCATATTAGTCACTTTAATTTATTTCCTTACTTTTTTAAATTACATCACTTTAATCCTTTTGTTAGTTAAATGGTAGTCAAACTTAATGGAACTAAGAATATTTCAGTCTTTTTATAAAATAACATAAAAAATTAAAAAGAAATCAAAACATGAAAGAAAGAAAAACTGACTTGGTCGATATCCTTGTATCTCATTGGATCCATCTTTGGATGGATCACCATGAGAGGAACCCGAACCACGGCAACCCAGTTAGCCGCGACTAGGGGAACTGTACGATTTGGGGATGATAGTGCGGGGATTTGGGGCTCCGGGGATAAATGTGCATCCTTAGTTGTGTTTCTATGTTTTGCTGTAAGTCTGTAACCAGTTTATTAAAAAAAATAGGTAAAAAAAGAGGAAGAACATGACAATGTTTGTGGGTGTTGTGAAGGTGGCCGAATACTTTTTCTAGGGACAATTCATCGATTTCATAGCCGATTTGCAAGGAGTGGAGTATCCGGTTGTTCTATCGTGTTTGATAATGATGATGATCCATCAACTGGATCTCTACCTCAACGACCCTTGATTTGTTTTCTTTTAAAAATATATATTTATTTTAACTGTTTTGTAATATTTTCCTATTATTCATTAATATTTTTATGTTTTTAAAACTGTAACTGTTTTTTTTCCTACATATTTTCTATTATCCATTATTTTTTTTCTAATTTAAAATTGTAACTGTTTTAAAATATTTTTCTATTATCCATAATTTTTTTTATTTTATAAATTTTAGTAAATTTTTATGTATCTTTCTAAAAACGATAATAATACGTTTTTTAAAATACAATAATACATTTTTGTATTAATTTAACTTTATAAACCATTTAAAATATTAAGTTTTTGAGAATAAATATTATTTATTTTTGAAATCATCATTTTAATGTTAAAATATTGAAACTATTTGATTTTTTTGTGTGAAAAGTAAACGTGTAATAATAAAACCTTGACCCTATAGGTTAGTTTTTTAGTCAAAGAACTAAAGTGATGTATTTTGTAAAAAAACAAGAGACTAAAGTAACTAATATGATAAAGACGTTTTAAAAAGTGACAATTCGTAAAAAAGTAGGGACGTTGGTGATAATGCCCAACAAAATGTTGAGGAGGATGATGGAAGGTTGAGGATGATTTTTTATTTTTATTTTTGTTTTGATTGATTAGTTAATTATTTCCTTATATTAAAATACTAAATTTAAGTTTTTTATAATTTGTAAATATATATTATTTTTTATTTTATAATATATATACATATATTCTATTTGGTTTGTGTTGACCTGTGACATGTTATTTTTTAAAGACAAAAGTACCATTTGAACCGTTAAGTTTTACTAACGATCGACTAATTGAGGGACCAAATTGATGAATTTTAGAAAACATGAGGACCACGAGAGCTAATGTGTTGTCAAATGAGTTGGTGCTCAAGATTCAAATCGTCACAAACAACATTATTAGCTTATTACTATAGTCTCACAAGATTCAATAGAGAAACAAGATAATAATAATAATAAAAGACAAGAATATTAATAGTTATAACAAGCGAAAATAAATAAATAAAAGAAATTAGTCTATATTTATATTTTAAAATGTAAATAGAGAGAACTTTAAAAGTAACCAAAAGATTAGTGTGTTTATTGTTTTTAGCCAAGATTAGTAAATTTATTGTTTTTACCAATTTTTCCACTTTTGGGACAAAATTATTCTGTTGTAATGACTTGAAAAAACAAAACTGAATAAATGAAAAAAAAAATCAAAATCAATTAGTTAAGAATTAAAATAATATAACAAATTGAAAACATAAAAACCCCAAAACCGAGACTTGAGATTCATTCTTAGTGATGTTCATTGTTAGTGTTTCTATCAAACCAGAAAAGTGAAACCAGACCCGACGACTTGCGGTGACCAGACCCGACAACTTGCGAGAGACAACCCAACGACGACCACCACCATGACGAGACTACGGCATCAACACAACGATGACGTGCCGATGAGAGAAACCAGAAACGAGGACGAGACGCGACAGATGAGTGACGACGAGAGCCGACAACTTTGAGAGACCAGCAGTGCCGACACCATGAAGAGCCACCGACGACGAGTTGACAACGACGTGGAGACGGACACGACGACAACGACGCGTAGTCACCAACGGTTTGCACCTCCTCTTCACATTTAACTTTAGGGTTTCAATATTTGTTTGTTTGTATTCTTGGTTGATAGATTCCGAAATTGATTTTGATTTATACATTATCAAATTGATTTTGTTAAATTGTGATAGTTTTTGAAATTTGAACAGAGATTTTAACAAATCAATTTTTTTCAGTTGAATAGATTTCAAAATTTGAGCAGGAATTTTAATAAATTGATTTTATTCACTTGTGAATGATTTCGAAGTCTGAACAGGGATTTGAATAAAATGATTTGAACTTGTGATTTCATAGATACATTAAGAAAGGTTGAAGCCTTTGAGTGCTTTTTATATCTGGTGTTAGCTTTGCATGTTAAAATAATTAGCATGATTTGTGGGTCCAAAGTCAAACAACATAAAAGTATATAAGCATATATAAGTATATCTCAGTAGATGATGACCAGACCCCAGTTGTTTTTTTTTTGTTTGGATATCTCATTCTTTGAAAGATGTTGTGTTGACAATGAGTGTGTCTTTTGTTTATTTCTTTGACTGTGTATGTGTATTTTTTGTGGTTTAATTATTGACAAAGATAAACTTTGGAAGCAACATGAGTGTTAAAATATTGGCCCAGTCAATGAGTTGTTGTGAACTGGTGTGTGTTAATCATGTGAAATTATGCATTTTTTGTGGTTTAATTAATGATGTGAAATTGGGTATGAACCGGTGTGTTTAATTGGATATGACCGGTGTGTTTAATTGTGTATGAATTGGTGTGTTTAATTGTTGTGAATGGGTGTGTTTAATTGGGTATGACTTGGTGTGTTTAATTGCGTATGACCGGGTGTGTTTGATTGGGTATAACCGGTGTGTTTAATTGGATATGACTGGTGTGTGTAGTTGGTTATTACTAATGTGTTTAATTGATGTATGAATTGGTGTGTTTAATTGGGTATGACTGATGTGTTTAGTTGGTTATTACTAGTGTGTTTAATTGTTGTGAATGAGTGTGTTTAATTGGGTATGAACTGGTATGTTTAATTGGGCATGATTGGTTTGTTTAATTGGGAGTATGTGAGTTTACTTAAGTGAAGCCACGTTTTTTATATTTTACAGAAGGAGAACATCGATTATGATCAGTTTCTGAAGGTCCAAAGGAATAAATGAACTCAAGAAGCATTAATTAACGTTGGGTGTCTGTTAAAGTACATAAGCAATATAGAGGACATACTACGCAAGGAGAGGAAGCATGCTGATTTTATGGGCAGTTGTTTCAAGCAATTCGGTCAGTTCCCTACAAATTGGTTGTTCTCTGCTCAGATCGTACACAGCGTATTGTTGAGGGAAATTCAGAAAGATGGTGCATCCGAGAACGAGTTGTGGTTTTCAGTTGGTGGGAAGAAGACAAGATTTGGACAGGGATAATTTTGTTTGGTGACAGGCCTACGGTTTGGGAAAATCTCTGAAATTATTAACAGTCCTTATGTGGCCAATGAAAACGGCATCCACAAAAGATATTGGCCTGACGAAGAAGCCGAAGATTTGAAGTTATCAACTGTGTATGATCGATTTGTAGCGGGCAACTTCTTGGAGGTCGATGATTCGTTGAAGATGGCACTGTTCTTGATAGCAAACAATGTATTGTTTGGTCAACCATTTGATAAAAAACTCACCCCTTGGCTTTTTAATTTGGTTGATGATTTGGAGGCATTCAATGGTTTTGCATGGGGACACTATGTGTTCAAGATGACGTTGTATTACTTAAGGCATGGTTTTAGGTCAAGAAACTCAAAGAAAGGGTATGGCAAGGTCAGGTACTGGTTATACGGTTTCCCTTGGGCTGTTGAGGTTAGTTCTTATAATTATTCTATTATTTGTCTCTATACATTTAAAAAGCTTAAATTAATTATATGTAACAAAATTAGGAGCATATAAAGTACTATATATTAATCAACAAAAAGGGAGGTTGTTGCATGCATTAATATATATTAACTATTAAGGTTTCTTTTCAGGTATGGGCGATGGAGGTTGTGGACAACTTGATCAATGGGTTTGGCATGAGATTACAAGACACCCTGCCTAGGATGAGGCATAAGAGGCCGCAAAATTTTGTGCAAACGATTTTAGATCTGGAAGCTAATATTTGTAGTGAGAAGGTGGGTTAGTCGCATACACACCATTTATTTATTAAATTGGTTACAACACTTTAGACCACTAAATATTATCACATTATTACAGGCTGATATAATGAGGTTTTGGAGGCAACAGATGATGAGGCACGAGCAGATTATTGGGTTGGAGTTGACTACAATATGACGGAGGATCTGCAATTTATACCTTTGGTGGAAATGGAAATGAAGGAAAAGCATGAGTTGTTGGATGAGGGGGATGATGGTAACGATGGAGTTGTTGGTGATGGTGATGGTGATGATGGGACAGCCACCAGTAAAAGGGCATTGAAGAGGAAGGCAAAAAAGAAGAAGAAAAAGACATCGGTGAAAAAGAAGTAAAGAAAAGCAATCCCAGTCACCAGGCTTGATCAGGATGAAAACTATACACCTGGATATACACTTACCCCTCATGTAGACTATACACCGGGATATACACATACCCCTCATGTAGACTATACACAGGGATATACACCTACCCCTCTCCCACCACATCCCCATATGTCATCTCGACAAGAGCCTCGATCTAAGATAAGTTGACTAGAATGATAGTCGTATAATTTAATTTTATCTTTTTATTATTTTTCCTAAGACACGTGCATATTTTAAATGTACACTTTAGTGTGGTGATAGAATAACCGAATTGTTGGAGGCAGTGAGGGCACTTCCAGATGTGTTGGATGTTGTGGTAAAACGGGAGGTGTCAAACCTTCCAGGTGTGATTAGAAGCTTGGTGCAGGAGATACAGTCTTCCCGAGGTGAAAACAACCAAGAGGTATATTTGTGCATATATGTTATTTATGTATTATTCATTTGGATGTTTGTGAAAACGATTGTTGGGTGTCGTAGGCACCAGTGACCGTTGTTAGAGATCCGAGCTTGGATAGGGAGGAGGTATATACAATTGTTAGAGATCAGGAGGTGGTGGATCCCGTAACGGAGAAGGTGGTGGGTAGCTCAGGGTTGGTAAGTGGAGATATTAGGATGGGTTACAACTACGCAGCGGATGAGGATCGATCAATCCGAGTTAGGCTCCGATCTGCGTATTGCATGTCTCCATTTATTGACCCGACCCGACCCGGGCATCTGCAAAGAAACTATAGCAAGACAAGAGCAAATATGACCAATTCAAGAGGAAAGCTAAACCAATAAGGTATGTAATTGTAAACCTATCATTTGTACAGCTTACTTTTGTAATAAACAATATTACAACGGTTTTTTTTGTTTACATTGATTTTAGGCGAAATGTTGGAACGGAAGAATCCGTTGACAAGTCTTTTTTTATGGAATTGGAAGTTCCTACGAAGTGGTTGTCCACTGACGTAAGTGTACATTTTTTTTATTTCATAGTTTGTCTATGTATTCGTTATGTATACATTTTTTTTACATTGTATACATTTTGTAGATTTTTATTCATTCATTGGTTTTTGTTAATCAGCACGTGGACGCATACATGAACTACTTGGCAAAAAGGAGGGAATCGGACCCCAATAACTACAGACATAGCTTAGTTCTACTGTCCTCTGAATTTTACGTAAGTATAGTACATGCATGTGTAGTTGGCAAAAATATGAGTGCAATTCGCATCAACTTACAACTTATCCTTAACGTTTGTTGCAGTCAAAACTGAATTTGGCATGGAAAAATATACTTGAGACTGACAACGAAACTGAATCTTCTTTCGATGCACTCGTTTTTGAATGTCCGCATGATTGGATTGATTATGGTTTTGGAAACAGACCAGAATGGGGACAGCCTTGGTGGTTGTACACACAAGTGAGTTATATGTGCTATTTTTTGGGGTATTCAAATGTTGTCTTATGTGGTTGTATCAAACACAACCCACACAGTTGTCGTTCTATTTTGTTTGTTTAATGAATGTTTATGTTCACTGTTTTTGAATGCAGTTGTTTGTTCCCTGTTGTGTTGGGGAACCAGATGGTCACTAGATATTATGCAAGGTTGATTTGCTTGACCATCACATTACCATATTTGATCCAACCGGAGCAAAGACAAAATCAATTCAAGTCGAGCGTTTCAGGCAACTAATGCCTCTGAGGCGACTGCTGCCAAGTATCATGAACAAGTGTGGTTTCTTTTCAAATAGGAACGAAAAACCACGAGGAGCTGTGTTCACTGTTTCGGTGTCTAGCAACCAAATGATCCCTCAGCAGATTGACAAATGTAGTTGTGGAGTTTTTATTTATAAGTATGCAGATACTTCAATCTTTAAGAAGGGTAACTGGAAGTGGTGACAGAAGAAAATGAGCGACTTTCGAAAAGATATGGCATTCCAGATATATAACAATAGTGTACCATACAAGTCTCCTATAGATTTGTAGAAAAATTTACAGGTTCGAATAACCCACTGTATTTTTTCATCATATGTTCTTTAGTTTGTTGATTGTAATTGTTTCTTTGTTTGTTTGTTTTGTTTAGTGTACACAGGTGGATTATGGAAGGTTGGAGTTTTTGTTTACAATTGGGATGGACAACAAAGGGTAAAAAAGGCTGATGGAGTACCAATGGATTTATTTAGTTTGGTTGTTTTATTTAATGAATGTTAATAATGTCTTTAATTTTGTATATGGATGTTGTGAAGTCCTAGCGAAATACTGATGTGTTATGGATATGTTTAGGTATAAATTTTGCGCCACCAGTGTTTTTCATTTCTTACCACTGGTGTGTTTAATTGTTGAATAGAACTGGTTTGTTGAATAGAACTGGTGTGTTTAGTTGTTGACCAGAACTGGTTTGTTGAATAGAACCGGTGTGTTTAATTGTTGAATAGCACCAGTGTGTTTAATTTGTGACAACTGGTGTGTTTTATTTTTAGGGCACCAGTGTGTTTAATTGTTGAATAGCACCAATGTGTTTAATTTGTGACAACTGATGTGTTTAATTGTTGAATAGCACTGGTGTGTTTAATTTGTGACAACCGGTGTGTTTAATTGTTGAATAGCACTGGTGTGTTTAATTGTTGAATAACACCGGTGTGTTTAATTTGTTACAACCGGTGTGTTTAAATTTTAGGTTACCGGTATGTTTAATTTATGACAACCGGTGTGTTTAATTTTTAGGTCTCCGGTGTGTTTAATTTGTGACAACTGGTGTGTTGAATTTTTAGGGCATTGATGTGTTTAATTTGTGACAACTGATGTGTTTAATTTTTAGGGCACTGGTGTATTTAAGTGTTGAATAGCACCAGTGTGTTTAATTTGTGACAACTTGTGTGTTTAAGTTTTAGAGAACTTGTGTGTTTAATTCGTGACAACTGGGGTGTTTGATCAACTTTGAATGTTCATTTCTGTAAAAATTTTGTTTTTAACTTAATTGAATAATCATCACATTGCATGTACTTTTTTAAAAAATATATGCTCACTAATGAAATCCATTTCGTAAAATAAAATTACATGAACACAAAATAAGTCGATAGCAACACAACAATTTTTCAATTGATAGCAGTATACAACCACCAAATTACAAGTCTTGCACAGTAAAACGTAATTGTAATTTCCAATCCAATTACATGTACACAAGCATCCATTTGATAGAAGCAACCATCCATTTGATTTATTTACGCACTTTAACGTGGTTGTAAACAAAGAACCAGTTTATAACAATGAACACTAATATATAAAGTTTAGTAAAAATAACCCAAAAATTGTTTAATGATATAAAAATTTTATGGGGACATACCTCATTCAACATCATTGTCTGGATCTGTAGGGTTATCATATGGCCGTGTTGGACACGTCCTTATGTTGTGTCCCTCTTGTCCACACGACTTGCACTTACGACGTTGGCGCGGTCGTGGATTTGTTTGTGGGTTGGGAACATTGTATTGCTGATCGACCGGTGGGTTTGCACAATTTTTTCTGTTGTGCCCAGATTTCTTACATATGGTACAATACCTACTCCTCCGACCATGCTCGCCTGCAGACGGAACCCCATTCTTTCTCGGCCTACCGGCTTGAGGTCTCCAGTCTGATGGGAGAACAACTTCTGCACGTACTTTCTCTGGAGCATTCCATTCACTTGGGTGTCCAACCGGAAATATGAGACCAGAATAGCTTTCCAACCAGGTGCTTGTTTTGTAGAAATCCGAACAAAAGTCACTAAATTTTTTTACAGTGCCTACAACGACAATCATTAGAAAATAATTAAATGTAACAATTAACAAAGAATGCATATCAGTATTAGTAGAATATATATCGTATATCAGCTAATGCATGACTACAAGACAATAGGTCATTCTGAAATTCTTTACAAGTACAAGTTTTCTCAGAAAGGTTTACTAAGCCATCTTTCTCACCGTCCTTTATATTGAAATTAACATGATCTATTGGGTGCACCGTGTACTTATGTGATGTTTCATTTTTTTGGTTAATTTCTCAGTAGCCCACCGGGACAGTTGTGTTGTATTTCTGGATGCGGCATCACGACGTTCATAAAACCATTTCTGCATCATATCTCTAACGTACTCAACCAACGTTGTTATTGGCAACTGACGAGCATACCGTAAACAATTGTTCATGCACTCCATAATATTGTAAGTCATCCCCCCATAAAGCCTAACCGAACAGTACGCACGAGACCATATATGAGGGCTAACTCTCATCAGATATTCATAAACTCGCATGTTTACATGGCTTAACTCTCGCATCTTTTTCAAGAACTCTGTTTGTCTATGTGCTCTAAAAGCTTCATGAAACAAATTGCATACAACATGGTTTTTGAATCTGTTCTCCAGGTTCATGTTCATATGAAAACCACAAAGGCCATGTGGTATTTCTAGGTACTCTTTAGCCATAGCTACCTTGATTGCAGGACAACGATCGAAAATGATGATACATTTCGTAGGACATCCTATTGTCTTTTTCAACTCCTTTAAAAACCAAGTCCATGAATCATTGCATTCAACACCACCTCAACCATAAGCAAGAGGGAATACTTGATTGTTTGCATCTTGGCACGCTACAATAAACATGACACCGCCAAACCTACCCTTCAAATGAGTTGCATCAATGCAAATTGCAGGACGTATGGCCGTCTGAAACCCGAAAAGTGAAGCACTAAAAGCAATAAACATATATTTAAATTTTTTATCAACGTCCGTCTTTATTGCTGTTACAGTACCATGATTGACACATTTCAATTTGTTGTAATATGCAGGCAACAACAGATATGAAAGATCAGGAGAACCAAAAACGTTTTGTTCAGTAAGTCTTTTTGCCCTCAATGCCTTTGTATACAACAAACTAAGTCCGTGTTCCACTTACATATCAGTCATGATTTCTTTGGGTTTCAAAGATCGACCACTAACTGTAAGTTTCAGTGACAGTATTTCACCAATAAGCCATGCACTTGCTTGTCGATGACGGTTGTGCAAGTCATCAATTGTACAACTATGTTCTTTCTCAAATTTTTGGACTGTCCAATAATTTCCACCTTCTATCTTAACCGCACGGAATTGAAATTTACACTCGGGATCCTTGCAACCAACTTCATATCTACTCGTGCATGACCTTGTAACACGGATTTCAAAATTCTCCTTTAGTGCGTACTCCTGCGAAGCTAGCTTCAAAGCTTTTTTGCTTTCGAACATCCCACATTTGGATAAGCGATTACAGGAACTATATTCCTCTGTTTGAACTAGTTCAAAACTGTAGTTTGAAGCTCTGAGAATAATCCAAGGTTGGGAGACTGGAGTTCCGGATCTATCACCAATATTAATGCCACCATCTTCAAATGTATCTCGACTTAGACCAGTAAAAACCGGTGGAACAGACCCTCTGTGACCACCATCTGTTGAATCCGAACTCATTCCATGATGATATGTTGCCTCATCATTCACACCCTCACCACTTCCACCATCACCAATGTAATCTTCATCAAAATCCTCTAATCCATACTCAATATGGGAATTTTACTCTGGAATCGAACTCTCATCCTCGTTAATTGTTGGGTCCTCAAAAATAACAGGGTTTCCAATCGGGGTTTCAAAAACATTATCAGTTATTGGTATAGAACCGAAGACGTTGTTGTTGTTGGGGTTTATGCCCTAAAGATGTAATTTGTAAATTGATTTATGAAATAAATAAAAAGAAAAATTCAATTCATTCTTGTTATGTTATTTATCTTATAAACTTGTGCATATATTTAAACATCCAAGATTGTCAGATGTAATCTCGAACTGTGTATATGAGTGTCATATACGGATGGATACAGTAAGAGACGTGCAATCTAAAGAGTCCATAGATAGCAAATAAAGTTGGGTACTTTATTTGTGGTTAATCTATATTTGCGGTCCATTCTGTAATGTACGATGATTCTATCCTGAATCATTCATATGAGATATGGGAATTGAGGCACCTTGTATGATGTGATCATATAGGACTGGGTCATGATCTATATAAATCTCTTACCAATATCCGTTTACCGATGAGATTCATATATATCAACTAATTATGGCTATATGTGGGTGATCTTAATCCTGAGTGTCTTATTGACTCCTTCAGGTTAAATCGTAGCCTTTGATATACCATGAGTGAGGTCGAATGCATTTCCTGATAAATATACTCCGTATGTTGGGGTTGGGGTTGCGGTTTGGCTTGTGGCTGGGAAGGTTTGTAGACAATAGTGGAATCCACTCATTCTTATGAGAAGTAGATGGTAGTTCCCTTATGGGTTGATTCGGGGCTTGGACAATATGAGCGCTCTCCTAATTCCGCAAGAAAATAGGATTTATTGTTCATTATAGAATCAACGGTACTTAAAGGATATATGTAATTAGAGGGGTATAACGGACATTATGACCTAGCTCTAATTATGAACTACTGTGGAGGATCACACCATGTGTAATAGCTATATCGATGGACACCGAGTTGTATCGGTCTGTGTAAAAGCGTCTACAGTTGAGAGAGTGCAGTTTCAGGTTTTTAGTGGAATAACACCAGAGTTAATAATCAATGAGTATTAATTAAATTGTTTAATTAATGATTCTGATGATTATTAGAGCTCAAAATATTGTGGGTCTATTAGGTCCCCTTGCTAGACCGATCGATTTAGGTAACAAGGGTCACGGTAAATTAATTGGATTGTCCAATTAATTGTGTTACAAAAGTGACACGTATATATATTCGGTAATTAATTGAATAATGAGATTATTTAATTAATGAATGTTAATAGTTAAATTAATTAAATAATTAGATTATCTAATTATATTGATAATTATGAATTATTAATTAACTATTAATTGGAGGGTGTTAGTTGATATATGGATTTAGATGAAAATAAAATAATAGGATTATTTTATTTTTACTAAATCATTTATCTAAGTATTTGAATTTAAATTTAAATTTAAAATACTTATTATCACTTTTAATATATTAGATATATTTGAAAATGATAATTAAAAAAATATATTAATTCATAACACAAGAGATTACATTGGATTAAAATTGATATTTACATATGAAACAATAGTAAAAAGAAGAATTTACATAGAATGTAAATACTTAATACACTTAAGATATAATATAAAAATATAGAAACGGAAGTGGAGAGCTGATAGGAGATAGAAAAGAGTTTAATATATATATAAGCAACAGCATACGTGATATATAAATGTGTGTGAAATAGCAACAGCAAAAAAATATTTTTGTGATATAAGCAAAAGCAGGCGTGATTTCTATTTTTTTGTGAAAAAGATTCAGCAAAAGGCGTGAGATTATGATATATATATGCAGCAAATGTGTGATATATATATATTTGTGAGAAAGCAAGAGCAGGTGTGATATATATTTGATATATATTGTTTTTGGAGAAACGGAACATCTGTCGATATTTGTTTTGCATGAGATGCAATTCATATATGCGTAAAATCAATACACCAAATTAAAAAGAAAGAATTTCTTCAAATATTTCTCTGCATCCTCCATTCAAGTTCCTGAGACCGTGACGCGCCCACATGCAGTTACCAGTTCCGGAAGATAGCCAGGAAGATCGAGTGGTTCAGACATGAGCACATCGAAAAGTGAAGAAGCTTCCAAACGTTGGTAAGATTGGTTCAGACAGGAGCATAACGTAAAGTGAAGGAGCCTCCAAACGTTGGTATGTTCTTCTGATTATATCGATTTCAATTTTCTGTGATTACATATTTTATGTATTAGTTCCGAAAAATAATTACGATCCCAAGTTCACTGGTCATAAATACAGATTATGATTTGTATTAAAAAATTTAAAACCTAGTTCCGCTGTGTCACCGGTGAACGGGATTCCAACAGTTACTTCCACCGCCGGATTGAAACTGTGCCGTCAATTGTTGTACAAAACTTTGATAAACGGGCTGAACGGTAGGAACACCCAAATGACCAGGTTGTACACTAACTTTCTCAACAACACTAACATACACCTCTGGAACATGTCCACCATCGCACAACAACATTTCCACATCACTATCATCTTTAATTTTCTGTCGAACTGGCTTAAGCCTAACCCCGGTATCAACCAAAGTTCTTAACTCAATACTAAACCTTGTTAAGTCAACATTCACAACACCGTGTACAACCCTAGACAACTCAATGTACGTCAAATTCCTACAAACTTTCACAAACTTTCACAAACTTTCACAAACTCTGTTTCACCACCCTCGTAAAAGTTTCCCATCCATTTGCCACCATAAGTGATTACCAATTTCGTTGGGTCCATTCATGCATTTCAACAAATCAAAATCTCACATTTAGAATACAATTTATTAAACAAGTCACAAATTATACAAGGTGCAACCTATTAAACACAGCATAACAACTCAATTAAACACACAAGGGTAAACCAGTTTAAACACACCAGGCCATACCGATTGAAACACACCAAACCATACCACATTAAGCAAACCACGACAAACCAATTACACACACCATGGCACACTAAATTAAACACACCATACCAAACCAATTAAACACACTATGCAAACAACATTACAAATACAATGGAACACCACATTCAACAAACCATGACAAACAAATTAAACACACCAGGGCATAACACATTAAACACACCATGCCAAACCAATTAAACATACTATACAAACAACATTGCAAATACAATGGAACACCATATTCAACAAACCATGAAAAACAAATTAAATACACGAGAGAAAACCAATTAAACACACTACGACAATAAATTAAACACATCAGGGGTAATAAATTAAACACACCAGTGCATAACAATTAAACACACTATACAAACAACATTACAAATACAATGGAACACCACATTCAACAAACCATAAAAAACAAATTAAACACACTACGACAATAAATTAAACACACCATGGATAAACAATTAAACACACCATGCCAAACCAATTAAACACACTATACAAACAACATTACAAATACAATGGGACACCACATTCAACAAATCATGAAAAACAAATTAAACATACGAGGGATAATAAATTAAACATACCAGGGATAATAAATTAAACACACAAAGCCATTTCAATTAAACACACCACGGTTTAACAATAAAACACACCAAAGTTAAATATCTCCTTTAACCTTTAATCATTATAATCTGCATATGAAACAAAAAAATAGGGTTTCTAATACATACCTCTAGAAGAAGGGCCTTCAGAATATGGATTCATCATAACAACCTCACCCAAAATCCGTGAAATACAAAACTCAATCCCTAAATTTCGAATCAAATATATATGAACCAAATCTATACAAACCCCAATGCCTTTGCAGACAATGGCAGCAGTTTCAACAACAATGGCGGAAACTGAAGAGAGAGGAAACAAAATTTTTGAAAAAAATTACTATGGTGTGAGAGAGCAGCTGCGGAAATTGAAGAGAGAGAGACAAAATTTCAGACAAAATTTCAGACAAAAAAAGGGACATTTGTATGTGTGTGACAGTAGAAGAAAGAAGAAACAGTAGAAGAGAGAGCAGTGGGCGTGAGATGTAGAAGAAGAGAGAGCAGTAGGACATGAGATGTAGAAGAGAGAGAAGATAAAGAAAATATGTATAAATAAGTAATTAAACAATTATTGAATAAATGAGGGGTATTTCAGTCTTCACAACCAAATATTGGGTAAAAACAATAAATTTATTAATGTTGGGTAAAAACAATCCAACACCTTAATTTTAGATTACAAAAGGGTATTTCCTCATGTAAATATATAACAAATAATAGTTAAAACGGTATAGATGTAAAAATATTTATTTTCATATATTTACTTAAAGAAAACAAATAACTTTTCACTTATATTCGGTTTTAAGTGAAAAAAGTAAACATGTTTTTTTAGTTTTCAGTTTCGAGTCACTATTCAGTTTTCAATATAATTCAGCATTATTCGGTCTTTAGACAAAAAAACAAACGCAATCTAAATCAAATAAAGGACTTAAAAAGGTAATTTACTCAGGTGTTTAATTAATTGCATTGAATTTGTAAAGTAGAATTAATCACTGCATTTTAATATATACTTGTGTTGTTGGGGCAATATAAGATAAGCAAATAAAAGTTGCCTAAAAGAGGTTGCATTGCATATTTGCATCATTGCAGAGTACTGTCACCAAAAGCCTACTATAATTTTAGAAATTTATGGTCAACATTTATTGAATTGACCACAAACCACCATGATTATGACTTCAATTCACACATGAGTTTTCTTTATATTTATGGTATCTTCACCTTTCATGATAATCAAAGCGCAAAGTAATTCCATTTTTGTTTTGGTTGGTTGGAGAGTTGGAGGAGAGAAAGAGCGGGGAGTTGGTCGGTACAGATTCCTTCATTGTTTGTATAAAGTTTGGGACCACCGTCTCCGTTTCCGTTTACATCTTCTGACTTTTTGTTTAACATCAACATATCTAACTAATTGTATGATATTATTATATTTGAATTACGTGAATTTAGATTTAAATAAGAAGAAAAAGATTTATACCCAAGACAGAAACGCTATTTACACGTTATTAGTAATGCTAGACATCTTATATTTGTATATTTACAGCTTGGTTCCAGAAGCAGTATTGGCAGATGATATACTTGGGTTTGGTTGCCGTAACTTCACAAGCAAATTAATTGCTAAGAGATTCAATGAACCTTACCAAATATATTGGACGTGGGATCAATAAATAAGGTGGTTTGAAAAGCCGTGCATTCAATTATAATAGATCAGGACAATGAGTTAGTTTCAAGTATTTAAAGCTAAAAGGTTCAACAAGAGACAGATGCCTAATATATCCATCATATATCCATGGACTAGATGTAACAGGTCCTCTCTCTCTCTCTCTCTCTCTCTCTCTCTCTCTCTCTCTCTCTATATATATATATATATATATTTATAAACCCAAAAAAAAAAAAAAAAAACTTTTTATTATTTACGGTCATTCTAATTCGGGATTTTTAGAGACGGAAATTCGACTCAAACTCACAACTTCAATTGTGTATGTGTAAGGGACATACCATTGGCAGTGCCGAAGCCATCTCTAGGATTTTAAGGGACCAATCTGAAAAACTATTAAATTTGCAACAGAAAATGTTAATAATTTTTTTAAAAAAATTGTGGACTTGAGGGAGTCATGGCCTCCATTCAACAACATGGCTTCGTCACTAACCACAGATCAACCTTATTTCGTCGCTCATTCTCTACCGAAGCTTTGTAAAGTTTATAAAGAAATTTCTCCTAAATTTTTTTATTCAAAACTTTGTTTGTTAAATGAAAAAGATACAAGTATCTGTCATGATAGTTATTGCGGATCTGGTTCACACATGGAACTTGCAAAATCTTATAATTGTAAACGTGAAAATTATATCTATATGTGTAACCAAATTTTGGTTTCTCTTATTAAAGGTCGGTTCCTAACGTTATTAATATCGATAGAAACCAGCAGACTTATTTTTTTCAGGCCGCATGACAAGTTTTTAAAGCATTCCTGCACATAATTTACTGCAGAAACTGTCATGGAGTTTTAAAGCCTTGCATAACTACAAGCTAATGAACCTAAAATGTTTCGTTGTTGTGCTTGATAATTCTTGTTTCCTTTATATGATGGTGTTACCATTCTCTGCTTTTCTTAATTTATAAAATTAATATTACAATTCAAGCAAATGAACCTAAGTGATAGTTGTAACCCTACACGCCCGCCAAATAGATGTTATCCGTTTTGAATTTCATTTCTTATTCACTTATGAACATAACGGGATTACTTAATTTAAAGATCCGGAGCTCAAGATTTATATCGAAATCCCACTCGATAACGGTATGGGGTATGATAATAGTATTCCAGAAGTTTTATTATAATTACAACTAGTTCAGCTTAGTCAGAGATTAAACTCAAATATATCTAGGGACCATTGCCTGAGTTTCAATTTTATCCAATGCGGCTTGGTGTTAAAGAGCGACCATACAGCCTAGTAATGTCTTAGGTTCCGGTCGTCGTCACCACATGTGATATCTCAATATATATATATATATATATATATATATATATATGCCAATGCTAGACTAGGCTACGTGAGGTTGTTAATAATATGTAGTGCAAATTGCTCTATATGAATCATAGGTTTCCAAATTTTGTGCCTGTGATATTAAATTAATGAACAAGCAAGCAATCTGACTACAAAAGAATAGTAAATGAATGACAATGCGTTGAGTAAAAAAATGTTACATTATTTTGTAAAATTTGTACCAAAGGAAATCTTATACATAAATGTTCCAAGAACCAAGATGGACAAAAAAAAGAGGAAAGAACAAAAATTCTACTCTGTTTTCTTACAATTTAGAAAGCTGTTTTAATATTCTGTCACATTTTAACAATCATCTGATGCCCTCACGCCAGTAGTAGAACGAAATATATAAGAACATCAAAACATATCGGTCAAGGCAGTGATATCATGCCTGCACAGGAGTTAATTGGGGGACATCAACCAACCGCTCCATTGTTTGCAGCTGATCGTAAGGTGCTATCTGTACAAGAACAAACGAACGAACCATATAATATAGAAAATGAATTCGAAAAGTGGATTGGCTACATACTACACCAGCCAGTGTCGTTATCTTTAATTATTTTTTAAATTCTTTTCATTCAAGCTATCTAGCCATTCGATCATCTTTGTTCTGATGAATAGATACAGCCAAATGCAGTTCACTAAAAAGCCAGGCACAGATATGACTTGCGACTTGTGAGTAATTAACCAGCACCACAAGCTAGAATAAATATTTCACTATAATGTATTTTATATTTGGTTAGCGGATAGAGTTTAGCATAACATAGGTTTATTATGCTGTGCATTTGGTCAAGACAGATGTTTAATTTTATAATAATAGAACCTCTAAGAATTTTCACTGTATACAACTTTCTACCCCTTTTAGTACAAAACTTCACCTGGCTGAATCCATCAGGCCACGTAATTGACACGGCATAGTTTCCCATAGGCCTGATTTCTTCAGGTTCAACATTTTCTGGAATATCTGTGTACTGCAGCTTTTGCTCTCCGGTCCATTCGTCCTAATTTATGATAACAATTCAGTCAAAAATATATGATAATAAGAACATATGAGGGAAGGCGGGATGTGGACATGATAAACATAAGTTGGATGTTGACAAATCTCAGTCAAACTTGTGGAAAATCAAAGGTTTTTACAACAATGATTAAAACCCAATACAGAGAAGAATCTGTCAAGGCAATTCATTATTCCTAGATAATAACATTTTGTTTGCTTTTATCATTAGTCAAGGCAGCCAGAGAAGATTTTGCTCAAGTTTGTTTTCTATTCCATCAACTACTTTATCACAAGGGTCTTAAATTATACGTCTTTTAGCTTCAATTCAATCCATTGACTTTATTGATAGGTGCATAATGTAAGGAGTCTGTACCAAGTTATGTAAAGAAATTAAAAGCTTTGATTTTTCTTATGTGAATGAAATATGTACTATACTGAATGAGGAACCAAAACCAAGTGGACATGAGGTCTGAAAACCCTTATTGAGCGCAGCAAGACATAACTCTGGAAGCGCTTATACTTGGCTTCTTGTCTAAGTTTGCTGTATCACATCTTTATTTTGAAATCTATTGACAGGTTTTGAGCAGAATGGTAAAACCATACCACTGAGCTATGTCTTTTCAGCAAGTCTCAGACCACAATAAAAATTCAGGTAATACATATTATTCCGGACATAGGATGAAAAATTCAACTATAAATATGTGTACCACATACCACACTCTGGGCAGAGCGATCATTCCTTCTAACAGTTGCAGGATGCAGGAAGAATTCTTCATCTGATTGTGGTACCTTAACCCTGATTGCCTTCATTGATTTGTCATAGGTGACGGCTGTTGACACTATAAGGAAAGAAGATAACAAAAGCAACAACTCATATCAACCATAAGTAATTTGAAGATTTTGCATCAAAATTCCAGAAAAGTATCTATACTTTCTATTTCAATCTCAAAAAGTTCATAAATTTAAACAATTTGTAAAAAAATATATATATTACTACTTGCTTAAAAATTCTGAATTTGATTTAAACTAATAGGATTATATTCCTATTTTAAGCACCGCAAAGCCAAAGGTGATTTCTAATTATAGGTCATTTAAACACTAAGAGAGGTAGCTTTCTTTTCATTTTCCCTATAGCTTACATGAAATAAGTTCATATGATTATGGAGCTGAGGTAGGTACCTTGTTGGCGAATCTTGGCACACTGCTGTACAATACAAACTCCAAGGTTCTGAAAAGTCTTGGCAACTTCACCTTGAGGATCAGCTGCCACTTCAGGCATTCCACTATCTCCAGAAGCCGATAGCTACCATAGCAAATTTGATTAAAAAAAAAAATGATAGTGATAACGCATTCCTCCACATACATTATAATTTGTCATGTTTTAGTAATTTACTAAATCATAACAGTAAGAACTCTTTAGACCATAATAGTTGTCTTACAAAAAAAACCAAGCTACATAATTTGCATATGAAGTTACATTTTATGCCAGCCTGATAAGGGGAATGCTATTGCACTATATAAAAGAGTATTTTAAACCCTAAATCATTTTATGAAAAAGTGAGAAAGAGAGGTGGCAGCAAGCAACTTTAGAAAAGAAATGGAGTGGCCGTTTTCGCATTAGTCAGTGATAGGTGGCATAACGCTATCCTGTGGATATAGTCGTTAAGCAAAACCACATGGAATCTTGATGTATTTTATTTTTCAGTCAGATTATCGTTGCAAAGATTTATTCTTTTATTTTGGTTGTGGCTTACGTTATATTGTAATGATCCCCTTCATAGTTGCTTTGTGAGTTTCACTGACAACCATAATCTTGAATTGTTATCAATGAAAAACCTGTTATCAACTATAATCATTCAAAGTAGTATTCAATCAAAGTTCCAATTAATTTTTTCACCCAGATAGGTTTCAAAGGATAACCACTGATAACAACTTATTATAGGACTTACTGTTGGCCTGATGGGAAGATCAAAAAGATGAGGAATTCCAAACTGCTGAACAACCTACAAAAATATGTATCACATTATCAAAATAGCTTTTTGTAAGCAAATAGTAAAAATAATGCTGAAATTACCAGCATTAACATGTTACATATCTCTTCAAATCAAAAAATAACTGATGGATAATGTGCATGCCTGAGAACCAGAACCTCTACCAAATGGATAATAACGTTTCCCATCAGCATCAAAGTGGCACATATTCTCAACTACAGCAACACATGGCACCTATATGCAAATACAGAAAGCAGGGAAAACGTAAATATGAAAAATCATATGGTTAACATAAGCACAAAAATATGTACTTGTTTCACAAATTCAAAAAGTTAATCTGCGTTTTTTGTCCATATATTAAATGTCAAGAATTGTATCCGGTATCTAAGATTGATAAGTCATTTTGTTAAGGAAAGATGACCAAGGAGTAGAAAATCACACCTTAAGCTTTGAAAACATGCGAACTCCTTTTGCAACATCAATAAATGCTAGCTTTTGAGGGGTGGTAACAATAACAGCAGCTGTTAACGGGACAACCTGAAATATACATTATATCCAACTCATAATCTAAAGATATCACGATTAAAATGTTTTGGGCACAACTAAAGCTATGCAAAAACTAACTGGGAATATAACCGATCTAGCTATATTAGCATGCTTCTAATAAAGAAAAAATGTGAAAATAATTATGGAACGAAAGACCAAGGAAACAGAATGAAATAAAATTTAGAAAAAAATATCAGAATTCAGACATGGAAAACATGTGCACTTAAAAGCAGAACCTGACATAAAGTGAGTTGGATGTCACCAGTTCCAGGAGGCATGTCAATAACAAGGTAGTCCAGTTCTCCCCTGCAAAACAGGATGATATTATGTGGCTATGAAATTTCATACGCAGCCTTTGAAGTTAAGTTTCAACTTCAATCACACAGACAGATACCCAGGTATATAAACAAAATGTAGATTACTTGCTTGACTCTTACAAAAATCTGTAGTAAATAAATATCACTCTACTCACTTTTTTCCTTGTAAACAAGCAATAATTCATATTCAGAAACACACATACCACTCAGTAGTTGTTAGAAGTTGGTCAATGACCCCAGAAACCATTGGACCTCGCATTATTGCTCGACCTTGTCCGGCAAATCCAAAAGATACCAACTTGACTCCCAGGTATTCTGTTGGTATAATAGTTCTCTTCTCTGGATTCTGTAGGAAGTTTTTACACGAGTCAAAATTGCATCACTTCACTACTCTACAGATAAAAATCTGTTAAAGTTTTCAAGTTCTACCATCTCTAGCAGTCGGTTTTCTGGGGAAACCATTGTTGGTAAACTTGGACCATAAACATCAGCATCAAAGATACCAACCCTAGCACCCATACCAGCTAAAGTATAAGCAAGATTTACAGCAACTGTAGATTTCCCTACACCTCCCTGCATGGTTTTTCCAGGAATAGCATTGGTGAAAGAAGAAATAAAAAGAAGAAACTGGGAAGTACGCTGATTAGTATGTTCCCCTTAGCAAACTTCATTCCCTTTTAAATGTGAAACAAGCTGAAGTAGTATTTTCAGAAAAATTGTTTCTAAGGAGTGTGAAATGTACCTTATAAAAGAAAAAGAAAATTAAAATTCAGAAGACTGACAAACACTTTTGTCTTTTGCTTTCACAGTTAAGGCCATGAGAATATATATTAGAAATTTTAAGATATTTTCTTGTCAATGTTACTCAACTTTCAGATTGCAACAAGATGAATCTAGTTCAGAAAAATCAATTGTCCAAAAATAACAAAAGAGTTCAAGGCATAATTGAAACTTGAACAGTCAATAAAGGATAAGAAAAAAAAAATTTACAGAGTCTACCTTGCAACTTGAAACTGCCACGATATTTGAAATTTTTTGTAACCCTGCCGGAAGTTGCTCTGAGAAAATAGGTCTGGCTGGTTGTGCTGACATAGTCACATTGACCTTCTTGACCCAAGGAAGTGCAACCACCAGCTCAATCGCACTCTGCTCAAACTGTCATGCAATCAAATCTAGTTACATGCTTTACACTATACTGGATCAACACAATCAACATGGTCACAAAAACAAAACATAAAGTTCAATCCTTTATGAGCTACAAAAACGAAAACAAATTATAAACGATATCCATGTAAATGATCCACAAGATGGATGAGGAACAAAAGAATAAAATGTGAACATAGATTCTTAAAGTCATCCCACAGTTTCGAAACTTATTACTCATCAATGAATAATAAAACAAATAGTCTACCATTCCAAAAATACGTCACTTCTTGATCAAACAATGATGGTTGTGTCATTTACCATGTCCTTGACCGGACATGCTGGAGTTGTGAGCTCTAAGCGAAACGAAACCTGACATGCAGTATCAAAATGTTAAAGTGAGGACAATGTCCTTTTATTGTATATTACAGAATATTTCTCATTTATGCTATAATTGACCTCCCCCAAAGCTTCATCAATCTGCAGATCTTTCACAAAGCCGCATGAGACAATATCTGCTCCAAAGTCTGGATCAATAATTTGAGACAAGGCTTTCAGTACATCACGTTCAGCTCTTCCGGTTGAAACTACAGAACCACCAGTTAAAGAGAACAAAAAAGAGGTAAAAACGTACAAAGAAAAGAAAAGGAAGTCGGTGCATACAAAATAATTTAACTTTAACATGTTCAAAACATAATCATTTTGTAAGCACAATTCCTCTATATATATATTAAAGTAAGGGACCAATATGCAATAGTCTTTGCATGTAGTTATCATTTGAACATATCTAAAGTTTATGTCCACTGCATTCCTACAGATAGAAAGAGACCATGTTATCATAATTCACAATTGCTATGAATGAGTTTTATAATAATATAATCAGAATTTAACTTTGCTTCTGATGCATATTTATGATTCTGACAAATATCATTAGTACATGTCTCAAAATGATTCATCACAAGAACAATTATCCTGTCCTTGTCATTTTCATATTTTAATATCATTAAATTCACTAAAATTCAATTCCTTACGAAGAAAAACCAAAAATTCTGGCACACACAATGTCAACAACCAATACTGCATGTCAACAAGAACCTGAAAAATTCATGACTTCATTCAATGAATGTTATGTATATTTTCCGATCCAGAAAAATTACATAAAAAGAATTTAGGATAGATTGTATATTTCCGATCCTGGAAATTTACAATAGAAGAATTTATGAGAAATACAGAAGATAAAGAGAGGCAATTTTACTTTAATATTTGATGCCTTTAATTGAATTCAAAGGTGCCTTATATAGGCTTACAATAATAACTTCTCCTGATAACAGGCACACAAACTACCCACTAAGAGAATTACACCCACTAAAAACGTGGTCAATCGGTGTCACTCATTGCTACTAACTGATATCCACTATCTAAATTAAGGAGCACTAACTACAGGCCTCAAAATAAACGGTGCACATATCACTAACATATCAGTAACTAGACAAATGGACACTAAACAACAATAATACATAAAGCAATGGGAAAGGAAACATAACGAGGAAAATCCTCACATGGCGCATGAAAGTTGCATTAGAATAATGCACATATCATTCCATCCTCCCCTAATATCCTTGTCCACAAGGATAAATTCCGAATAAGTCTGTCGAGAGTTCCAACTCATTTGATTCGCCACAATTGAGAGGGACTCCAAATTTGTTTGATCGTATGTGCCATTCGAATTTGGGCTTGGGAATGGTTGTTCCGGTTAGAGAGATTTGGGTGGTAGAAGTGATATGAATGGTTGTGAGCATTGGTGGTGGCGGATTGGTAGGAGTGATATGAATGGTGGTGAGCATGGGTGGTGGTGGATTGGTGTTTTTTCTGAAATGAACTATCTTTGTGAAAGACACGTAGAGATTGAAGTTCATTCCTAATGGTGTTGAGGGTATTTTGAATTTGGACGAAGATAGACTCATGACAAGTTAGGACTTCATAGATTTCATAACGAAATCGTATGTCCATGGATTCGAACCGCTCTGATACCATTGTTATGTATATTGTTTGATCCTGGAAAATTACATAAAGAGAATTTAGGATAGATTGTATATTTAAGATCCTGGAAATTTATAATAGAAGAATTTAGGAGAAATACATGAGATAGAGCGAGGCAATTTTGCTTTAATATTCGATGCCTTTAATTGAATTCAAAGGCGCCTTATATAGGCTAACAAATAATAACTTCTCCAGATAACAGGCACACAAACTACCCACTAACATGAGAATTACACCCACTAACAACATGGTCAATCGGTGCCACTCATTTCCACTAACTGATATCCACTATCTAAACTAAGGAGCACTAACAACAGGCCTCAAAATAAACGGTGCACTAACATATCAGTAACTAGACAAATGGGCACTAAACAACAATAATACATTAAACAATAATACATAAAGAAATGGGGAAGGCAACATAACGGGGAAAATCCTCACATGGCGCATGAAAGTTGCATTAGAATAATGCACATATCAATGAACTAAGTAATACTAAATAAACACACATGAAACTAGCTTATCATATAAGGTGTAAAAATTTCTGGGTTTTTTCTTGGATAAGATTTAAAGAAAAAAAATTACCTTCAACAGAAGCAGACTTAGTTGAGCCACAGCTTAACATGGACGGTTTATGTGATACCCACATAGACCTTTTTAATTTAGTGGGATGAAAAGAGCCGTTGACGGCTGACAATTGAAGGCATTTTTCTGGTGAAAGCAACGCTGAAAATAAACACAAGTTTCAAGCAAAAGAAAGAAAGAACAAATTAGTATGGTATATTCAATCAAGACGAGACAAAAGCAGAGTAGGAAATTACCAGGGATTGGTGGTGATTTGGAGCTATTAACTGAGAACTGTGACCAGCATGGAGCATGAAGAAGTTGCATTTTGAGAGAGAGAGAGAATTGGTAGCTGCAAAGCAAGCGAACTCAGAACTATGTGAGCCTCATGTTTCAGTGTCCGAGTGAGATGATAACCATTCAAACTCCCAGTCCATTCAACCAGAGATTTGGTCACCACGAGATTTGGTCAAACGAGAATTAGAATGTTAATGAGAATGGAAATTGAAATTGAAATTGAAATGAATGGAAAATTGATTTCTTTGTTTGGTTGGGACTTTAGAATTAATATCTGAATCAGTAATATTTTGTTTGGTTAACAACTAAATGGAATGGAATCAACTGTATTTTGATCAAAATACCTCTAACTACAAAACATTTATAATAACATTATATATTATGAATATATATATATATATATATATATATATATATTATTATAATATAAAATATATATTATTACAATATATGTTATATATTTCTAATAATATTATATATTAAAAATATTGATATTATAATATATATAACTAGAAAATATAATGTTCATTTTAGATAATAATAATAAAACATAAAAAGTATAAATTATATAATAATATATATTATAAATATTATATATCAGAAATCTTATATATTATATATTAGAAATATTGATATTATTAATATTAATATTAATATTATTAAATATATAAATATTATATATAATTATATAATGTGTAAATAATATATATAATTAGAAAATATAATGTTCATTTTGGATAATAATAATAAAATATAAAATTATAAATTATATAATAATATTATATATATTAATATATTATATATTAGAAATAGAAAATATAATATATATATATATATTTTTTGGATAATATTTATATATATATATATATAATAATATATTTTGTATAATATAATATATATTTTGGATAATAATAATAAATATTATATAATTTATTATTAATATATATATATATATATATATATTCTTTTTGGAAATGAGAGTATTTTTTGAATTGAGTTGTGGGATAGAGGATTATTTTTAGAAAGAAAATGTGTTAATTGAATGAAATGGGCATTCCATTGATTTTTGGATGGAATGCTCATTCCACCAAAATGGTGGAATCCCCATTCCAATGGAATACTGGAATTTAACAAACCAAACAAATAGAATGAATTTCTTTCCATTATATTCCATTCCATTTCACCCGGTCAAACACCACATAAACGTTATGAATTGTCTGCTTTCACTTTAATAAGGGCGAAAATCATTTTGGTCCCTCATGATTTGAAATTATCAAATTTCGATTGTTTTATTTATTTTTGGTCCTTGTTGTCCCTAAATTACCGGAAGGACAAATTGCACAAACTATCCCAAGGTTAGGCCTAATTATACACATGTGAGTGTGTAAATTTGTAGTTGCTGTTTGGTATGTGTGGTTTAACATAAATCAAGCACTTTTTGGTAAGAAGGTGTTTAGCAATGATTGTTGTTGGGGTACGGATGTGAATTTTGTTTTTGCTTTGTATCCTCCGTTGAACAGATTGAGAAGATGAAAATTTCCTCCATTAGGGTTCTTTAAGTTTAATTTTGATGTTGTTGTTATAGCAAAGTTTGGTAAATATGGGGTGGGAGTGGTGATTAGGGGTGATTAGGGATGGTAACTGGCCTTACCGGGGTCGAAATTCCCAGGTAGAACCCAGACAATCCTTACCCGGACCTCGGTAAGGGTTTTCTGGGTATCCGGGCGGGTTGTGTTCCGGCCTAAGTCCGGGTATGCCTGAATGCCTAGTATTGAATATATTTTTTAAATTTTTTTTTTTTTCAAACTTTTCACTACCGTCGAGACCCTATTCCACTGCCATTGACAAACATTTTCAAAAAAAGAAGGGGTTAGAGGATCACTTCCAAAGGTGCCACCCCCAAATAACTATGTTCGAATCTGTTTCATCACAACAGAGAACTTTGCTCTCACCAAGAAGCGGCTCATGCGGATGTTATAAGGTCTAAGAATAGGTGGGTTATGACTTACGAGTTGTAATTATTTGATTGTGTTCATCATGATATTATTAATATTCATTCTATGCAATATTCTCTGTTGCAGGCACAAGAAGCCAAAACGGCAGCAGCACCATGGCAATTGATCAATGATGAATAACGATGACTGATAACCCTAATTGAAGATCAAGTATATTCAAGTACTCAATATCCCAGTTCTAATTTCCTTAATTGTCTTCTTTAGTAATTAGTGGCATAATGCTTGAGTTGTTGTTAATGGTGCACGTATGTACGCATGTCATTTCTTCGATTTCTTTTATTTGGGATTTGGCCGCCGTATTCAAGCACTAGTCTCCGGACTCTAAATATATCTTTTCTTATGATAACCATGCATGAGCTTCCCTTGAGTTTTGTGGACTATGATTGGTTTAGGGACGTGTTGGGATTTTTAGCCCCGGACTTCAATGGTATGAGTAGAAATACACTCAAAAGTGAAGTTATATGAAGTAAAGAAGAGTAGAACGATGATGATGTTGGATGAAAATACAAGTCAACTTACTCTTACAATTGATATGTGCACAAGTAGCAAGAAGAAATGTTATATGGTTGCCACATCACATTTCATTGACAACAGTAGAAGTTGCACAGTCGGATCTTAAGGTAATATTATAAACTTATTTTACTTTTAATATGCATATTGGTGTGCTTTCTTTGGTTGTATGTTTTAATTGATTTTTAATTTCATTAGAATTAATTAGATTCATATATGTGCCTTCACCACACAATGCGATTACACTTGCTGATGAAGTATGAAACTGTCTATTGGATTGGAATGTGGATGAGAAGTTGTCTGCATTGACCGTAGATAATTGTACTACCAATGATGCTATAATTAAAAATTATTTGTTGCTAAAGTTTTCTGTTGGTTCATTGTTGTTGGGTAGAAAATTATTTCATATGAGATGCTCCGCTCATATTTTAATTTTGATAGTTAATGATGGATTAGATGTGATTGGTGATGAAATTGAAAAGGTTAGGAAACGGTAACTTATTGGTCTCAATCAAATAGATGGTTGGAGCTTTTAGAGGATACTGTCATATGTCAATTAAAAAAGAAGTCTCCTAAAAAGTTAGTGTTTGATTGTAAAACTAGGTGAAATTCAACATATATGATGTGTGAGGTCACTTTGATGTACAGAGATGTTTTTATTCATTTACACATATAAGAATCTACCTAGTAAACCGAGGTGAGAGTTGCAAAAATGAGGTGTGAGCATTTGAATCCTTTTTATAAGTTGACCAATTTATTTTCTGGAACTAAATATCCAACAACTAATATTTTCTTTCATAAGATTTGTGAAATTAGATTGTCATTGAAATCTTAGCTTGATTCAGAGGTTGGGGTAATTAGATTGATGGCAACAAATATGACTCCTAAGTTTGAAAAATATTGGGATAAAATTTATGGAGTTATAGTTGTGGTGGTTGTGTTAGATCCGAGATATAAATGGATTTGATAGATTACTTTTTTCCTCGGATATATGGGATTGATTGTGAACTTGAAACTCAAAGGATATTTGAACTTTGTAATGATTTGGTGAGTGAGTATCAAACAAAGGAGAAGGGAGGTTTGGGTGAAGGCATTGGTGAGTCCGATGTAGGATCTAGTTTTACATCTAGTTCATCTTCTTCTTCTATGTGGGATGTGAAGAGCTTTGAATCTTATAAGAGGAGACATGGTCGTCAATGTAAATTGACATCCGAACTAGAGACTTATTTGTAGCAAGAAGAAATCTCAAGGTTTGAAGAATTTGATATTTTATTATAGGGGAAGCTGCAAAAAGGTAGATATCTTATATTGTCAAAGAGTGCTCGAGATGTTTTGACAAATCCAGTATCCATATTTGCTTTTGAGTCGGCATTCAGTACCAGCGATAGAACTTTAAGTTCACATCATAACAAACTCCATCCACATACAGTTGAGGCATTGATGTACACCCAAAAATGGATTTGAGTTCAAAGACGAGGTAAGAAATCACTTCAACTTATATTTATCTCATAATATAGTTTTATTTTGTTCTCTTTTTAATTGTTTCAATTGATTTTTGATTTGTTAGGTTCTGTTCCTAAAGATTAAATTTTGAGAGGAGAAGTGATGGATGAAGATGATGATGAATAGCCACGAACTATGGAAGTGATTATCAAGTGATTGTTTTAGTCTTTTGGTAGGGTTTTTTTTTATAGGTTTTGTTTTTGTTGAATGCTGATATGAACACTGAATTTGGATGTATAAGTTGACAAAACCTGTACTCATTTTGTGATAATATAGGGCCCAGTGAACTTGTTCAGTTGTTCTGATCCAAATATCCAATCTTGCCAATTCAGGAACCAAAACTTGACTAAATCACTTGTAATAGATATATGTTTTTCAAAGAACATATTTTACATTATTATCATCCTATAATTTTCATATGGAATCAATCAACCCAATTTTATGGGGCTGAACATCTACAAGAAACACTGATATAAATTCAGAGCCCCGCTAGCAAAGTGATGAGGTGGAAACCTGATGTAACCAGAATAGAACTCACACGTGATTAACACATAAGGTTTCTATTTCCTTGTAATCCTGCGGAATTCCAGAAAAAGAGAGATAAATTGAGTTGAAAACTCACGAAATTTTATTTAATTCAAAACTGAAAAACTTCAACCCTAATACAACCTAATAAATAGAGAAACAAAATCACATTGACTCCTAAAACACATCAATGAAATCGAGCGAGAATCTCGGATTGAAATCTAAAAACAAATACTAAACGAAAATGGAAAAAAAATCATAATTGTTAAGCAAGAAACTAAAAGTCTCTGGACAACAAACTAAACAATACTTTTTGGGTCTCTTCCGAGCTTGGTATTGGGAAAAGTAGACAAAACGTTGAGCTCGCCGTGGGTTTTCTAAAAAAGTGACGATATTTAGGTCCCGTCCTGCAATTGTTTTTCAGTCCGTTTTCATTTTTATTTTTCAAAAACGCGTTCGTTAACCGTTTTTCATTTAATTTTCGGGAAAAAAAAATGAAAAACAAAACCAGTGTTAAAAGTGAAAGATTTGAAAAACATAAAAAACTTGTTTTTCGTTTTTCGTTTTTGTTTTTCACTTTTTTATATTAAAAAAAATCTTAAATTATTAATTGTACTGTTATGCGTTTGATATGACTAGGAACAAGATTTTTAAATTACCAAAGTGCCCCTCTTATATATATTATAATAATTATTATTATTATATATATATATATATATATATTATAATATTATATATATAATATATTAAATAATATTATAGAATTTAATATAATATTATAATATATTTTATATATAATATATACAATTATATTTTTATTATATAATAATATATATAAATTATAATTATTTATTTATAATTTAAGAGTTTAGTTCATTTTTTGAATTAATTTTTGATGTGTTACTTTTGTTTAATTTAAAATTTACAATACAAAAATTATATTGGTTAATTATTTAATCAATTTGTTTATAGTTGTAATAATATTAAACAAAATACTAAAATTTATATTTTAATTTTTGATAGTTTTCGGTTAATACGCGTTTTTTCCGTTTTCATTTTCAAAATACAAATTTCAGTATTTGCTACCAGACGCGTTTTTAGAATTCGAAAATGAAACCAAAAATACTGTTTTCATTTTCATTTTTATTTTCGAAAAACAACAAATGAAAAACGCTTACAGGACGAGCTTTTACAATTTTAAAAAACATCTGAAAGTTATGGCCCGTCCTGTAAGCGTTTTTCAGTTGCTGTTTTTAAAAAATAAAAATGAAAATGAAAACAGTATTTTGGTTTCATTTTCGAATTCTAAAAACCCGTCTGGTAACAAATACTGAAATCTGTATTTTGAAAATGAAAATGGAAAAAACGAGTCTAGTAGGTTAACCGAAAACTATCAAAAATTGAAATATCAATTTTAGTATTTTGTTTAATATTATTACAACTATAAATAAATTGATTAAATAATTAACCAATATAATTTGTATATTGTAAATTTTAAATTAAACAAAAGTAACACATCAAAAATTAATTAAAAAAAATTAATTAATCAAAACTAAACTCTTAAATTATAAATAAATAAATAATTATAATTTATATATATTATTATATAATAAAAATATAATTGTATATATTATATTAATATATATATATATATATATATACATATTATAATAAATAATATATTAAATATGTGAATTATTATATTTTTTATATATGAAATATTATTATATTTTTTACATAATATTTATATTATTTGATATTATATATATATATATATATATATATATATATTATAATAATATAATATTCTATAATAATATATAATATTTTATATAATATATTTTATATTATATAATATATTTATTATAATAATATATATATATAAGAGGGGCACTTAAAAATCTTGTTCCGTCTTGTCCTAGTCATATCAAACGCATAACAGTACAATTAATAGTTTAAGATTTTTTTTAATATAAAAAAAGTGAAAAACAAAATGAAAAACAAAAAAGAAAAACGGAAAACAATTTTTTTGTGTTTTTCAAATCTTTCACTTTTAATACTGGTTTTGTTTTTTGTTTTTTTTTTTTGTTTATGGAAAATAAAATGAAAAACGGTTAACGAACGCGTTTTCGAAATCGTTTTTGAAAAATAAAAATGAAAACGGACTGAAAAACAGCTGTAGAACGGGGCCTTACACCCCTAAAAAAATGTATGTACACCATAATTTAGTATATTTTTAAAAATCCAATATTACCTTGAATAAAATTACTTAAATGACTAAATAGTTTATAAGTACACACCAATAATTATCAATTGGTTTTATAGCAATCCTTTGAAAGAAAAAAAAAAGAGGAAATTTCCTATTAATTATTTGATATGATAATAAAAACTTTTCTATTTTAACAAACCCTAACTTCCTAATTTAAATACTAATTTCAATTTCAAAGAAATATAAATTGATTGAGTTGACCAATAATTTACTGCTATAATTGAGTGAAACCAAAATCAGTACTAGCAATAAACTTTCTATTGTAAAAAAAATAATAATAATAATAATAATAATAATAATAATAATAATAATAAAACTTTCTTAAGAACAGAGAAATTGAGATACACTGTTATGTGTTCAAAGTTAGTAGTTTTTCATTCAGTGGAATTGAAGAATTTTGAGCTTAAAAATAATTAAAGAATTAAAAAAAATGCAATGATAAGAACTTTTTTTCAAACAACTTTTTTAATGACATCAAATATTTTTACAGGAGTTAGATTTTTTTTTTTAAGAGAAATTATTTATTTGAATAAAAAGATATAAAATAATAAAATTTTAAATAAATCTGATTATATGACAAAATAGTGGGGTGTGCTAACAAAAATATAATATGATAAAATTAAAGAAAGGGTATTTTTGACATTAAATGAGGTTTATTTACGAAACATAAAATTTTAAAATATTTTAGAGATGTACTTATGAAATGGGTGTGTATACATTTTTTTAGGGTACCAATATTGTTACTCTTTCTAAAAATATATTATAATAACAATTTTGAGTCCGTATATAAAAATTATGAGCCTGTAAAATCAACTCTGTTTTGGGTGCTCTAAGCGACCCAAGTAAGAGCTCGCCAACCGATCCGCATCAAAACCTATGCACAATCATACAATATACTATATATATTATCATACCAATTTTATTTCTAAATGCAATTTTTCAAAGATTATTGTAGCTAGTACATTATTATCTCCCTATAATTTTTATATGGAAACAAAGGGACCTAATTAAATAATAAAGGATAAAAATTAAGGGGATTGAAAAAAAGAAAAAGAAACCAGGTAGAACCCAAGTATGGATATACGAGGTGTTATTGTTTCTCCGGGGCTTTGGTGTTTCAAGGGGTTGTTTCAGTTGAGATAATTGAAGCAAAGGCAAGTTTTGAGGGCAAGAACTTGTATGTATTTCGATTGGGTTTATCCCTCGTTGTAATCGGTAGCTTATTTTATTGCTAGCTGGGCTTTTGCTTCTAGCGGTTCGGTTTTAGAATGTTTCAGTTGCTTCTTCGAATGATAATTTAGCCTTAATCATAATTTTTTTATTTAAATTTAACATTTATAAATATATTTAAATATTAAATTTGACCCAGCAACCCTTGTCACGGTCTAAAGACGCCAGTCCAATAAACTTCTCCGGTCGTTGACCATCCTCACCGACCCATGGCCGAAAAAATTGAAACAAAAATAGGAAGCACAAGGCTTCATCCTCTAATGGAGGTGGCAGACCCTCCTCCAGCGATCACTGATAGCATCCTCATCAAGGGACGCCGCCAGTGTACAGAAAGGTGGAGGCACGCCCCTTCTTAAATGGAGGAGCTGAAAAAGTAGGCATTGTGCCCTTTTTTTAGGGAGGCTGTCTCTGTTCATCTTACCAGTATTGTGCCTCCAATATTACAAGTATAAAATATTACCAAACAAAGTAGAATACTAACTTGAGTATTGTACGGTGTACCCCTAAGGGTTATGAACTTGTAAGTTATCACCTGACCAAATACAATTACACATGTCATGCGTATGCTAGTTCAATGATCAACAAAATGTGGAAATAATTCGCGAAGTAAAAATGAATCTGCAAAACAGTTTGGAACACACTAATATCTAATGAATTCACCTACCCTTATCGAATTAAATAAGGCAAAAAAAAAAAAAAAAAATGCACCCATACAATTTAAATTTGGAACTCACGTTCACTTCTGTAAAATGTTAACTGTATCAATTTGATTAGGATGTATAGCATCAAAAACAGACATGGAATGTTAATAAACTATGCTTAGTACTAAAGCTTCTTCATTCCAATGCTGTCAATTTCCGTTGCTCAAAATAATAGTCCACTGCTCCTGTGTGATTCTGATAACTTAGGAAATGGAAAATGTCAACAGAACATTAAACTTACCAAAGGGGTCGTCCCCCTTGGAGAAAAATTAGGAATTCTCTGCAATCAGCAGCCCGAATCATTTTGCTGGACATACTTGTCCACGACAGAAATCATCACTTCCGAAAGTGATTATGAAAAAATTGCCTGTACAACGAACAGTGAAACAATCAGAGGTAAACTATTTCTTTGCAAGGAAAGAATAATCATGAAGCAAATAGCAATCCTATATATTCGAATGCCCCGCCCTAATCTAATGCCACAGCTTACTACAGAATCCATTCCGTGGCCTCTTGTTTGATACGATATCTGAAAACGAGTCCACCAACTGTCCTGCTAAGCTACTTGGATCATCAATCAATGTTTGAATAAAAGTATTGACCACCCTACGTTCCTGCTCAGTCGATCTCAAGCTAAACCATGTTAACAATTTCAACCTAAAATCCTGGTTAATATGGCCCTCACATTCCAGCCATCGAATTATTTTCACACAGTACTCGAAATTCTCATCTAAGCAACCTGAATTATTGGAAATGTGGAATGGTGACCCATTTATCAAAGTGCTATCACAGTCATGTGCCTCTTCGATCGAGTGTGCTGTCCTTTTCCTGCACAACTCTGCCCGGGAATCAACTGCGGGCACTTCTGCAGCTGCCCCATTTGCCCATGTCTGGGAATCACCACTCCCATGCGATCTTGCTAAACGGTTCTTCTCTAAGTCATGGGAAGCAGCATCATCGTCTGCCTCAACAGCCTGCTCAAAAGTGCATCCATTATCTTCATCTCTTGAGAACTCAAATGGAGGGGTTAATTCTTCGTTCAAATCAGGCACTGAAACAACATTTAAGTCAAGCCCGCTTGAAACAGGTGGCAACTGATCTTCTGGATTTTCAGGTTTGACCATTTTGTTTGTTCCACAACACTTCTCTACGTCAGCACTGCAAAACCCTTCAAGGCAGCCTTTTTCCTGAGCCCAGGCCAGACGCAAGATCTTTCCAAGGTCCCGAACCTTGAATCCGGAAGAATTAGCTTCCGTTGTAATTTTGGATTCCCTCTCAGCACTAGAAGAACTTCCTTCGACGGGAGAATTTACTTTCTTACAATTCACATCAGCGATTGAATTAGGATTCTTGAGAACTATCTCCACACTCTTGGTGAAACACTTAGCTTCAGAATGACCCAAGTCACCATTCTCTGTGGAAGAAACAATCCGAAAACTGTACTCTGTACAGGGCTGCAGATTGGATATTAAAATCCTTCTCTGAGACCTTGGAAACACAGAAACAGGATCTATTGTATATGGTTCTTCTCTACTCTTGCAATACCAAAGCTTATAGCATTTGATATCATTAGATGATGCAGGAGATAGTTCCATCAAAATAATTACAACAGAGGAAGATGTCACTTCTTCAAATAGGAACCTGCAAGCAGCAGGAAGTGAATCCTCTGCAGAGGAAACAAAGAAATTTAATAATCATGTAGATAAATTTATATTTCGCATCTGTAGAAATTGGGTTAAAAAAGAGCTATCACGGGTTCTACCTCTGCGATTAGGATTCACATTAGAAATGGTTGCCAGCCATTCATCTGCCTTCTCGATAGCAAGAGAGCAAAGTTTCTGCACATTGGCAGCGACAGCAAGTCTACTGACAATGCCGCGTGCCATCCTTGCTGATACCCCATTCAATGGACCTACCTCTGTTTCCAGCTTGGACTTTGCATCTTTTATAATATCATACAATTCTTTGAACCTTGAAGTTCCATCCAGGAGCCTATAGCTTATGTAAATCCTATGACAGAGTACATCTACACGACGAGCATCCTTAGCTACAATCAGCTGCTTCTTCCAACATCTGAAAATATCAATTAGACCACATCCATCAGTAGAAGGTTGGAAAAACCTATTACCGGAAAAAAATAACCTATATACTGTTCTCTACTTCACTTTATTATTGACATACTGATGTAGAACCAGAAGGATATAGAACCAGAAAAGGGGATTGGAAAACACAGCAATTCAATTCTTTATTCAATTCATCAAGTCTAATTACAATTGGCTCTAAAGGAACCTATTTATAGCTAACAAAATGATAAAGATAACAACTAACTCCTATTAAAGATAAATAAACCTAAACTAATCTCTCAACGAGATAATTATTCTAAACACAATATGATAATTACTAATATAATAATCCTTATCTAATTCCCCATCACATACCCACCAAAACTAAACAAGAACTGTTCATATTCACCAGCCACTTAGTTCACCGCCCATGCTTAAATTCTCACAAGCACTGTCTATGGTGATGCAAATGCAATTTTCATGCTAAAATAAACAGTGAATGAGATTCGTCTTAATATGTAACAAAAAATCTTTAAACATAGCCATGCAAGTATAGCATTATTTTAATATTTTCCTATCAAGAAGAAAACAGTACATTTTATCAAATAGACAACCAATGTAAAAAAATTCCCAGTTGGGAATCATATATTCAATCGTAGCATAATTTATGAGGCACCTGACTTAAACTGGAATCAACCAGAAAACAGAACACCAATAAGAGGGAGACAGAGGAAGTAAAAAGTGCAGCTTGTCAAAGTGATACCTACAATTGTACCCTTAGCTCATAGGGTGCATTAATGACTTACCCAAGTATCCCAGAAACTTTACCACAAGAAGCACAACAATAACTTCCATCTAGCTGCATCAATTGCCCAAGATCAACAACCCCCACCTTTTCACGTTGAAGAGCACACTCAATGTGACAAGATAAGCCACAGGAGTCCACCTGATCAGAATCAGATGTGCAAACCAACCAGAGGCTAGGGTCTTTATTGTCATCGAATAAGTGACAGATACAACAAGAGCACCTCCTGCAAAATGTGTCATCTATGGATAGAACAGCTCTACAAGCAGAATTCTTACAGATCCATGAGTTCAAACATCCAAAATCTGGAGATTGCTCTGCAGCAGGTGGAAGTCGCATGGGGTTTTCCCCCTTCCTCTGTTGCTTCCTGGAAGGCTGATTACTTGGACTTGAAGGAAGCTTTTTTTCCTGCTTCTTAATTGTCTTGTTAGCCTTCGGAATTTCGGTCATTTTGCTTTTTGATGAAGCTGAGTTTCTCTTTTCCTTGTCAAAACAACTTCGAAGAAGTTCCTTCTTTGGGCCTGATTTCAGAAACTCCTGGAGGAGTTCAGGACTTCTGGAGGCATCATCAGAATGCCCAACTTTCTCTGGGGTGCTTTGCACACTGGAAGAGAGGCTTTGAACACCAGAAACTGCACAGCAAAAAAAAAAACAACTGAAGAGATTCTAGAAACAGGTGATAAGAGAAAATATAAATGAAAACAACTCTACTTTAAAGTCTGAAGCAATCACATAAGTTAGTGATTTTAAATGAAGAAAAGAACTGACAGAATAGAAATATACAATACTAATCACTAAAATAAACCTTAAGGTTTCCATGTAAGTTGTCCATTTCTTTTCAAGAAAGATCACATATATGTATATATAAAGCAACTTCATATTTAGAATCAGTATACCAGTACCCTACAAATATCATTCCAGCCACCTAGCAATAGCTATAGCAGAAACGTCCACATCAATTTAGCTGTACTCGAGTACTCTTGAGAAAGAAGGCAAGGAAAGTAAGAGTTTTACATGGCCTCCAAATTGATATCACAACAAAACAAGAAAAATGATTGCGGGGTGTTGAATATATATGCAACCCTTCCATTGATACTAAATATTCACAAGCATGTTTCACACATTTCATAAATGGCTTACTTCCGATTAGACTCCCAAAAATCTTTTTAGCAATCTGTAACACATCCAATATTAAATTCAACTCTGAATTGCATTTCACATTTTCTTTGTTACATGTCATCTTCAACTTTCAATTTTAACTTTTTTATCAAAAAAATGTAATTTCATGTTATTGCTTATTCAATTTTAGACTGTGTTTTGTCATCTTCAACTTTCAATTTTAACTTTTTAGCAAAAATAATGAAATGTTCTGTTATTGCTTATTCAATTTTAGACTGTATTTGCATAATTATGGTATTATAATTGCTTGAATTTTCTTATGTATATACATGAGTGATACGGTGGGAAGCCAAGTGGAGTAACTCTAAATAAAACTGGGAGGCATTTTGGTAAAATAAAGGGAAAGAAGGGGATAACGAGATGAAGAAAGTGAGACTAAATAAACTAGCCAAGGAAAAAAGAGAAGAATAAAAAGAAAGAGGAAGTAATATGCAGGATTGAGAATAGATTTCTGAGCAAAAGTCAATAAGTAAATCAATATCAAGATCACATTGGAAGTATACCAATTAATCAACTATGTCACCATGTGACATATTGGTTAGAACAAAAGCAAACAAACTTACTCAAATTTGGACCATTTGGTGATCACATGTTCATTTTCCTGAGAATATAAGATAATGTTCTCCTAAGCTACATAAATTAGGGTCCACTTGGTATGGCTTCTCTAAGTAGACCTTTTACAAATATAGTTTTTGACAAAAAGTTAATGATCGTTTGGTTGTCAACCAAAACACTCTATTAAGCTAGTAGTTTGTTTGGCTATATAATTATAAGTGTTTTGATATCATTAAATTACTAAAAAGAGTTTAATAGAGTTTTATGCTATAGAGAGTATAGTGAAATTAGAGTTTTAATGTTTTATCAACATGGTTGTTTTTGATATTTAAAGTTTTTAAAATGTTCAAAATCTGCTTCTTGGAGAAGTCCAAAATTTAAGCTTCTCCTGGTAGATATAAAACAGTTTTTTAAAACCTTCCAAAAGCTCTTCTATCGTTGCAACTAAGTGACACAAAAAAAAACATAGAAAAAATTCTTTTGACCAATAGAGAAGCCAATCCAAATGAACACTTTGCAACTAATAAATGCATTTGCAAACCCATTGTTTACAACAGAAAAAGCACATAACATCACTGCTTAAGCATTACAAATTTTAAAGCAAATATAACATGAGACTCCAAAGAAATTGACACCCAATGCAGATTATATGTATAAGAAGAAACTATTCAACATTCATGCGGTACACTTGATCACAAGTGATCAAAGTATATATAAGGAAGAAGAGTTTGCACATGCCATGGGAGAAGGAAACAAAGAACTTATATCCAATCAATAACAAAAAGCCTCTAAATGAAAATAATTAGTAACTATACTCATGGAAACTCTGAGCATTTATGCAAGGCCTTTAAATTCATCTTTTGTAAATTTCAAAAATCCAATACATCATTGCTCGCAATGAAATACCAAAAATGAATGTCACAAGCATTATGCTGAACAATGCATTTAGAAATAGTCTTTCTTCTTTTTCTTCTCTTTTGCAAACTACCAGTCATCAACACATGGACATGCTATGCCTTTTTTTGTTTGCTTTAGAACAAAGTACATGTTAGAAGTGATCTATGCAATGTAATTACATCTAACAAAAGAAAGAAAAAAAAAGTCACAGGATTCCCCTATGACATAGGGAAGCCAAAGGGAAATGGGAGAACAACCTTAACACGTGGGATAGAGAAAAGGTATATTGGTAAGTTATAATTATCACTTCTTATTTTTCAGCTTTCTTTTTGTGTATAAGGTTAATTTCATTTTACGATCACAAAGAGAGACCTATTTGTGTCTTATGGAAGGCTTATGTAGGGCGTTGCTTAATATATTAGAGTAGATTATGCAACTAAACTTCTCAAGCAAATAAAAGAACATTAAAGCAAACAAGAATAAATAAATAGCTGAAAAGATGAAGATGATACCTTTAGCAAGGAATTTATCTTCTAAATCCATTGTTTATAACTTCAATATAATGTGTTAGCACGCCTCCCTATGAAAATGAACCAATATTGAAGCCTTAGCATGGTATTACTGTTAAAAAGCTGATAGCTACAGCAATTGATTAAGTAAAGAAATGATAATACCAATTACATAATACACTAGTTGTCACCTAGGCTATTGAAAACTTCATTATTTGTTATATACATCATTTTCATTCTTTACGTACAAAGTAACAAAAGGATTCCACATAAAACAGAATCCAAATTGGCTTCTTCAGTTAAAGTTTTTCCCCCTCTTTCTGGACAACCTAAAGTAAGAAATAAAAAATCCCTCTCTTCCCCATCTCCCTATGAATTAAACATATATTGATCATTGATTAAAAAGTTTGAACTGTTTTCCCCTAAGTGTATGTAAAAGAATTTATCATTTGTTTTTCTTCTTCGTTTTATTTTTTTCTTTTACTTTGGCCGCAATGCAGCTCGTAAATGTGACAGAGCAAGCGAAAACAGCACCAAATAAATAGAATTGACAATTGACACTTCACAACCCAAACTAATCATGCTTTCCTGAGACATCACATTAGTCCATCTAACAAATAAAACTACTTCCACTTTCCAAACAAACCACTAAGTCGCACACAACAAATAAATACAAACAACACAATTACATAAATAATAAAACTATATCACCACATTTTTCACAACTGCATTAAAGCATAAAACTTGCTCATTTACACAATTTCAAAATATACATATATATTTATATATTCATAAACATGTAAAAAACTTTAAAACAGCAGAATGCAAAGCAACACGATACAGCGTTTCTCAGCAGTATTTTGCAATCGAATGATCACACATTGTTTAAATTTCAACAGTAAATTAATCAAAAAGGTTCCACGGATACAAAACAAAAAACACGTATAAGAAAAGAAAAACAAATGTCAAAAAAAGCACATAAATTTGCAAATCTATAGCAGAGAATAGTAACGCAATTTGATGGAAGAAAAGCATGATGAGACCGAAACTGAAACAAAAACGGATCTGAGCATGTAAGGAGAATAAAAATATCAATAAATAAATAAATAAATTTATTTCCCACAAAAAGAGCAAAACCAAATCTGAGAGAAGCGGAGAATTCTCACCTGTTAATAATGGGAGGAATCTAGGGTTTTAATGGGGCAAAACCCAGAGAATTTGGCTTTGAAAAGTCGAATCCACAGAGAAAAAATCAACACTTCTTCGTTGTTAGTTGGTGTTTTGTGAGAAGAGAGAGAGAATGGACGAGTTGTTCAGGTTTTCAAGTTAGACAAGTATGGAGGGGAGGCTCACGCGCTGACGTGACGCGTTTAGACGAATGAGTTGACGTAAAAGCAGGGTTGGCACTGCAAGAACAGAAAAAGTGCATGTACCAATGTCTCGATATTCAGTTGGTGCGTGGTAACCACGCGCAGTAATAGCGTTAAATCCATTCTTTTAATTTAAGCGAGAAATATATATATATAAATCAACGATCCATATACTAATTTGTAAATGCATGGGAATATGAATATGCATCTGATCCTGATGATCTGATCTCAAGTTGAGATGTGAAAATGGGGGAAGACCTATACGTACACGTATCTAGTTTTGTCACACTTAGCACGTGACGTACTGGTTATTCCAGTGTCAACGGTGTCTTCAGAACAAGCTTTCAGCACCAGTGGACGTATAATTGAACCAAGAAGGAGTTGTTTGTCTCCAGAGATGATGGATGTATTAACATGCCTTCGGGATTAGGAGCATGCTAAAAAAAGGTTACAAAATCTAACTGTAGATAAAGAACTTAATCTAAATTTCGACAATCTATATATTGATGACCCTTCAGGTAGTGGCCAGGGCCAGAACTAGGTTATACTTTTATATATGTATTTATTATTTAATTGTAAGTTGTAAAACGGTTGCACTCTTTTTCCCTTACCAAGTTTTTATCCCACTGGGTTTTTCCTGGTAAGGTTTTTAATGAGGCAATCATGTAGATATGTATTACTGAATTCCATAAGTGAAAAATAAATAAATAATTAAAAAATTGTTCGTTCTCTTTATTCATTTCAAATCCTAATAATTGTTCGTTCTCTTCATTCATTCTAAATTCTAAACCCTTAACCATAAACTATAAATCCTAAACCCTATACCCTAAATCCAAAAAAACGTAATTTGAAAAAAAAATTGGACCAAAAAACTAACCCGCCGGACCAGGCCCGATAGGCCCGGCCCGCCAGAGGCGCCCGGAGGGGCGGCCTGGCACGGCACGCAGGCACGGCCTGCTTCTCTGGAAACAGGCAGGGTCGGGCCGGCCCGCCACACTGTCGGGTGCCAGGCCTGTTTCCAGAAATGGACTGGCCAGGCCGTCCCTAATGGGCCGGGCCAGTCCATTTTTACACCACTAATCTCAACCATAGGATCTCATCAGTTGATTTTGATGGGAGAATATAGTTTTCTTGTTGATAACCGTGGACTGATAAGTAGATTAGGACATGGGTTAAAATAATAAATATTGTTATTATTTTTTTTTTTAATAAATATAATGATTAAATAAATTATTTTATTTTATTTTAAAATAATATTTAATGTTTTAAGTATATCTTAAGATACAAGTTAACACTGTTAACAAAATAAGTAATGACTTTACAATTTTAATTAAATAAAAGATATAATAAGGGGTGGTCTTCAGTCTTCACATTCACATAATAATAGAAAAAGCGAAGAGAGTAAGTGGAATCTTCAAAGCAATGGTTTGAAAAAATTATAAGGAAAGATTCAACTAAATTGCCATGTCAACATGAGTTTGCTACTTTTTACCATCCATTCACATTTCACATTATTAATGCCGCCGGTTTTACATTTGGTGTGCTCCAACAGTAAGCCATGTCTATGTTGTTGCTTATTTTTCTGTAAATTGACCATATTAGTTTTGAAAATTATTATTTTATTGAATGATAAAATTTGGTCAAACTGTCGTGACGTTTTATAATTATTGTATATCATTTTATAAAATGATATCATTTCATAAAGCACAGTGTAATAGGTTTAAAAATATTCTTAAAAAATGAAATTATTAATTATATTAATCGTTTTAGTCAACGTAAACGATACATATTTTCAATTTTAATCAAATTTGTAGCTGTTAACGTGTGTTCTAAAGGGACAAGACACTACACTTTTTTAAAATATACATCTTTTCTTTAAATATATATATTCATTTGAAAGGGTATATATCATGTCAAATATGTACGGAATATTTATAAATATAGATGCACTCTAGCCATTTGTATATAGTTTTTTTTTTCTACATTCTTGTTTCCTCTGCATAACAAAAAAGTGTCAAAAGTTTCTAGTACAAAACATTGATTTGAGTTCGACGGCTCCTTAAGTTGAAGTGCTGCTACTTGAAGAACAAAATCCGTTCTATCTTAGGAGACAATTGTTCATAATCTTAAACACCATTCTTAGAGAGAGAAACACTGTCTTCAGAAAATTGTGAATATCATGAGGTTTGGATTATTTTAATCTTTAAATCTTTACAAACGGTAAGTTTTCTGTATTTAAAATTCCTTTTATTGTGTTGTATTGTATGTGGATTTATTACACACAGTATATATTTATATAGTAGACATAACACAGACATTAACAAATAGTACTAAAATTCATGAGAAGAATTCGTGCTTTTGTTGACTACGGTCTGAAATAGATCTTTTAAAAGAAAGTTGTTGATTGTTTGGTTGTTAATTTAAGAAGAACAAATAAATTCTTTTCTAATATTCAGATTATTAAAATACTAAAACAAAATATTTTAGTATTATTAAAAAACTTTAAAAGATCGTTTGGAACAACTTTAAGCTCCGTTTGAAAGAGTTTCTTCAGATAGATCTTTTAAAATAGACCTTCTTCAAGTAGTGTTATTAAAAAATCTCAAAAAGATATATCTATTTGAAAAAACCTAAAATTTGAGTTTCTTAAAGTAAACATAAAGCAATTTTTTTAACCATTCAATAGCTCCACTGAGTGATAACCAAATGATATAATTTTTTTTAAAAAGAATGATTTTAATTAAAAAGTTAAACTCTTTCAAACGGGTACTAAACAATAAAAATAAAAAAAAAACTAAAAAGAGTTTTTTTAATTGGTAAATTAAAAAGCTCTTTTTTTACGGGAAAAAAAAAAAGCTTTCTCAAAGGGGCACTCCGGCACTGACACAAACAATTCCATGAGCTCTTTTGATTCCACCGATTTGTTGCTTTATAGTTAAAAATAATAAATAAATAAAAACCAATAAAAAAAAAAATCTTAATTTTGTATTCCTTGATTTAACAGTGTTGGAGGTAGAGTGATCAAACATGGAGAAATGACAAATAATCAAATGGATTCGTTGAAACAACCAGCACTAAGGTGGCAGGATAAAACCATTATGTTATACGTGACCTTATACAGTACTTCAACGAACATAACAAAGATAAATCATTTTGGAATGAATAATACTTCTCTACTACTATTCTGTCATTTATATCGGTGACTTGAATATGATAACATCGTCCAGACGATTGAGCACCAAGACCACTATGCCACATTGTGGTGTTCCAGCCATTCTTTTTTAACTCATTTGAATTGAAGTGTGAATATATGACTCTCAAGTCGGCCACTCAAATCTTATCGATGATAAAAAAACTTTAAAAAAATACTTGGTAGATAGGTGGATAGATAATTACCCTAAAAAAAGATACATTAGTAATAACTCATCTATTCATAATAATTAGGGTGATATATATATATTGAACTATTAATTAGAACATTTTCGATGTAAAAGTGGTTTGTATATGAATTATTGTTGACATGATAACAATATCAAGAGACTTACTTATTATATGGTAAAAATATAGATTCGATAGACGGTCAACTTAAAATTTGGTCTCCAATGTTTCCGTTTAAAACACATATTGTTTTAATGATGTATCCAATTTTATTTCTTAGTTTTTTTTTATTTTTTTATTTCCTTATAAAAAGTAGATGAAAAATTAATGTCAATCATAAATGTTTGCTGAGTCAACCTAAAAAAGGGTTGTGCAATAGGCCATCAAAAAGTGGATGGTCGTGATGATGATATCTATTTTTTTTTTACCATGCTAGATTAAGGTTGAATATACACGGCTGAATTGGAAAAATATTTTTTAATAGAATATCTACTAATCCTACTTAACATCTCTCTCTTTTACAAATCACACTTGCATTAAAGATGCTCTTAGGTTAATGGTTGAAAGAACAAATTATCTGTCTACCTGATTGAGGTACATCAATTTATGCTCCCGACCAACATCATAATAAATTAGTCAAGAACTTCCCTACCGTTAATTAGTGTCGAGCCATTAAATATAACTATTGATCGTGTAAAAACCTAAAATTCTAAAAATGGTAATTATTATAACTTTCTATTTCAATTTATATCTAAAATTATGATGAGATAGTAAATACGTAAATAGATATAATACACGGTAATAACAATTATTTATATAATTTCTTATATATGATATGAATTAAATGTCACGTCAAAAGATGTTATGAATCAGTATAATAACATTTGTTTAATGGTTTTGTTCCTCCCCAATCCAAACATCAGTAGAAACCATTAAACGGCATTTAATGGTATTAATACAATCCAATGGCTGATCACTAATTTACTTAGCCAATGTGTGGGAAAGAGGCAAATGATTAAGAAAATCAATATAATGATAAAAAGCTACAACTTTTATTGATAAAATATATACAAAAGAAATTTATGGCTTCTTTAGCGATCCATCAATCTATGTATTACTATTACATCACGGAGTGCCAGATAAATCTAATTAATTGTCTTATATGAATTGAATTGAAAAGGCTTAAAATAAATGCTCTCTTATTCAAACTGTCAATTAATATATCATTGTTTGTGCAGATGAGATGCATCAATGATAATTTTAAAATATGATATTTTTTCCAGTTTTTTATTTTATTTTTTTATTTTTACTTTTTAAAATTGTTTGTTTTTAAATTTCTAGTTTTCTTTTAATTTATATATTTTCTAATTCAATTCAATTTTCAATTATTTAAAATTATATTTGATCTCCACCATCCATGTTTGAGATGGATGGAGGAGATCTATTATTCTATTTTTTTTTTGTTTTTTATTAATTTAATTTATAGATTAAGGGTAATTTATTCTTTAAAAGTTAATAGTTAGTCAACGATTAAGTTTGACCTAACGGTAGGAGGTGTGAGTGTCTATTAATGATTAAGTTGTTTATAAGGTTTAGTGCAATTTGTTCTTTTATCGGTATAAATAGACTAGTATTAACAAGGTTAAAAATATACAATTTTTTTTTTTTTAGAAAACTCAATCAATACATTTATTAAAATACTATCCATAATAGAGAATCAAAACGTGAAGTTTAAAAATATAGATGAATCTCCCATTGAAAAAATAAATAGCTAGAGAAAAGTATATATATTATAATGGATATCATGATTTATAATATACTGACACCTTATGTGCTATATCATTTAAGAAAAGAATTTAGGAAAAAAAATAGGACTTATAACTAGGAATGACAATTTGACCCGCACCCACGGGCACCTGCCCGAACCCGACCCTGTAGGGTCGGGTGTGGATGATGAATGTAAGACTCGCAAACCCACGAACCCGTTTAATGAAAATTTCAGTGGGTGCGCGTTGGAAAAACGAACCCGCAAGTTGGACCCGTGAACCTGTATAAATAAAATACTTGTATATAAACACACATAGACATTTGAATTATTTTTGGTCGTTTTATTTTTATAGTTATTATTGTTTTGTAATGTATCAAGTAGGGAATTATAAATGAAAATTTAATTCAATTAAGTATCAAATAAGTGATTACATGTGAAAATTTACAAATGACAAATTGCGGGTTTGTGAATATCCCGCGGGTGAAGCATCCACCCGCGAACCCTCATTGTTTCGTGGGATCGCAGGGTGGGGGTATGGGTGCAGCCATAACCCGCGAGTTCAAACCCGTCCGTGAACCCGCTTACCTATACGGGTTCTAGGGCGGAAGCGGGTTCACGGGCGGGCGGGCGTGGGTGAGAAAAAAATTCACGAATGAAGGTTTGGATTTTACAAAACCCACCCGACCTGACTCGCTACCATCCCTACTTCTAACATTACTCGTATTATAATGGATGTCACAATATATACCCTACTCAAAGTCCATTTTTGCTCACCCCCATTACCTCCCTCATAAGAAGATGACATGTGTTTATGGTAGACCTGGCAAAACGAGCCCGTGGGTCGGGTTGGACCAAACCCGACACTACCCATTTAATAAATGGGTAGTGTCGGGTCAACCCGTTTATTAAACGGGTTGAACTTCTCAAACCCGACCCAATCCATTTAATAAACATATAACCAAACACGATCCGTTTAACTCGTTTATAATATGTTTGATTTTTTTTTCTGTATTAATAATTATTAAAAATATAATATAAATCTAAACTAAAAATATCATTAAAAAACCAATATAATAACGAACTAAACCATATCTCAATTTTGACGAGCCACAAAAACACTATAAAGTTTATACAATCCACAAATGATAGAATATATATATATATAACAAACATTTAAAATTAATAAAAACGATAAATTAAGACCGATAGTTCAACTGTTGAGGTCTTCAAACTTCGTATTCTATAAACTATTGACAATTGTAAGATAAAAGTTAAAACAATATAAAAATTATTTATTTATTATTGAACTATAATTGGTGTAGAAGTTGTTAAGGTAGAAATGCATGATAATAGCTTTCCATTGAGCTTAGATCAAATGAATCACTGAACACCTGTTTCTAAGCATGATGATTCTACTTTATGGCATAAAAAATATGGTATGGATGCATTGAAGTATTTACAATCGCATGATATGGTTAGAGACATGCAAGCAATAAGTCACACTTATGCATTGAAGTATTTATAATCTCATGATATGGTTAGAGACATGAAAGCAATAAGTCGCACTTATGATGTATGTGATACTTGTCAAATGGAAAAAATGTGTAGAAAGTCATCGCAGTTGACAATGACTATTGATAATCAAAATTAAGTTACAAATGGTATTGAAGATCAAGAAGTTGAATCTGGCTCTCCAGTGCCCTATAGCTTTGAAGAAGCATCAATGTTGAAAGAATGGAATGATGAAATGAAGGAGGAGCTGTCAATGATTAACAAAAATGGCACATGGAAACTCACTTCAAGACATGAAGACAAAGTGTACAAGCTTCATAAAGCTTTGTATGAATTGAAGCAGGCTCTAAGAGCCTGGTACAGCAGAATAGATGATCACTTTCTGCAGATTGGATTTATAAGGAGTCAAAATGAAGCTACTCTTTATGTGAAGACCTATGGAAATGGAAAGAAAATCATCTTGTCACTTTATGTGGATGATTTAATTGTTACTGACAATGATCATGATGAGATTGTTAAGTTTAAAGAGAAAATGCTTCAAGTATTTGAGATGACAGACCTTGAAATAATGAATTATTTTTTGGGGATGGAAGTGTACCAGTTCAAGGATTTCCTCTCACAGAAGAAGTATGCAATGGATATGCTAAGGAAGTTCAAAATGGAGAGTTACAATCCTTTAGCAACTTCATTGGCTATAAATGAGAAGCTTTCAAAGGCAAATAGTGATGATAAAGCTGATATGACTCAGTATAGGAGTCTGGTGGGCAGTTTGCTTTACTTGACAACTATCAGACCTGACTTGATGTTTCCATCAAGTTTTCTTTCAAGATTCATGCATTCACCAAGCTTGACTCATTTTGGTGTGATTTTGGAATATGGTATGGTAGTGGAAATGGAAGACTGGAAGGATATGTTGAAAGTGATTGTGCAAACTTTGTGGATGATTCAAAGAGCACAACTGGTTAAGTTTTCTCACTTGGAAGTGGTGTGTTTTCATGGAATTCGAAGAAGCAATATGTGGTGGCTCAATCCTCAGCAGAAGCTGAGTACATTGCTGCATCAGTAGCATCAAACCAAGCCATATGGATCAGAAAAGTGTTGACAGATTTGGAATATGCAGAAGATGAACCTACTATCCTTTGGTGCGACAATATGTAAGCAATTTCTATGGCCAAAAATCTTGTCCAGCATGGGAGAACAAAGCATATACATGTCAGATTTCATGCAATCGGAGAAGCTGATAAAAATGGTGATGTTCAATTGATGCATTACTGGTCTGAAGAGCAATTGACAGACATATTCACAAAAGCTCTTTCCCGTGGTCAGTTTAATGTTTTAAGAACAAAGCTTGGAGTCTTTAAGAAAAGTTTCAAGGAGGAGTGTTAAACCAATGAAACTTTTCCTAGATACTCTTTACCTTATGGTTATGGAAATTTAGCTTCGTATGTATTGGTTGTACTATTTAGTTCATTTTCTAATTTGCTTAACGTGTTAGTTTAGCTTTAGATGGTAGTGATGTTTTTTAGATATGACTGTGTCAAATTCTTGTTGTATTGGTTAAAGTCAGGATGTGCCAGATTATTTTAGTACATTGTCCATTGTATGACAATGATGGTGCGATCTAATGGTTGTACATTACTCCTGCATTTTGTATATAAACTTTTATGTGTTCAGTGTCAAATGTATGGATGTATGGACTAATGAAAGAAGTTTATTGATTTTTTTTTAAAAGAAATATTGAACGAACTCTATGGTTTTCTCCTCTCAACTGAGAGTATGATTTTTATGTTTATTGATGGTTATTGATGTTATTAATGGTACGTATGGATATTTGATGGATTGATTGTCTAGAAGTAACCAAATGCTTTAAAGCTCAGCAAATCTGATGGACTAAGTTTTAATCCAGAGAGTTAACAATAAAAATACTCTGGAAATATAACAATAAAAATACTCATTTATGACATCTCCACGGTCCACAGTTAATTGAAAATTATGAAATAATACGATCATCATTTTATATGTACTTTGATCAAATATGGAGCCAATAATGCATAAACTTTAGTTGTCAATTAACGGGGGATTTTATAAATTAATGATAGGGAACCTAGAGGGAAGAAAATCTTCAATGAGACGGTTTCATTATCATTCGTTGAGACCATCCCAATGAGATTGTACCATTTATATTAAGCACATAAATATATATTATTAAATTATAATTTGATACAATCTCATTGGACGGTCTCACTAAGTAGTGATGAGAACCATCTCATTGAAGGTTTTCTCCATAAAGGTATGTCCTTAGCACCTTTGCAAGTCCCTCGCTCCCTTTTGGTAATCAGATTTTTAAAATCTATTCACCGTTGCATGAAATGCTTATTAATATACAGTTGATTTTTTTTATTATACTAAATTATTGATTCTATAAAAATTATAACTTGCAAATCAGATAATAAATAAATGGTTTTTCAGTTGATATATATATATTTTTTATTACTTCAATTGTTGATTGTTGAATAAAATTGATTTCTCATAACCACAATATAACTGGATAAATTTATACAAAACAACACGAAACTTTTCAACAAAATCTTAACTGAATAGCTCTATATTAGTTATTCATGCTCCTAAAGGCAAGAGAGGAATATTCTAGTAAGATAAATAAATCATAAAACAAATCGGAAATAATCATACTCCTTAAAATCAATGTTATAATTACAAAAACCTCCTAAGGTATGACATTTTTTTTTATAAACCATATAATTTCAAAATTAGATCATAATTCCATTTTCTAAAGTAAAATCCCCCCATTTCGACCTAATATAAAGCTTTAATATAATTTCAAGACCACTTGTTTCTTATCGAATTTGATCAACATTGGGATCAATTTAGAGGGAGAATATCTAGCATTACTCGTTTAAAATTCCCCTCAAAACACTTAAATGAAAACCTTCTAAAATTATCTTATTATCATTACTCAAAAACAATAATGTTTTATATCTGTCCTTTGTATCTTATTTGCATTTCAACTAATGATGTTACGATAGATACGAGGATACCCATTACTTACAATTATCAATTGTCGCATCATCAGTTGAAACTTTGGTTTATTACATCATTAGTTGAAATGCAAATAACATGTCTGACATTACTCCATTAAAAAACACCACCTTATCCAAAAGTAAGCGACGGACTATTAGAGGGCACAATTCAGTAGCACATATACACAAATTCATACAACAAAGTGAGGGTGCATTCCTCATAGTTCAGATCACATAAACAGTCTAATAATTCATTGCCCATTAGATTTTTTTTAATGAAAACATTCTGCGGCCATAACTTGCCACTTTGTGAGAAGGCGGAATGTATAATCCATACGGCAGATAACAAGCCTGCAAAGAAAAATGATACGAATTTATTATACCAATAAATTTACATTGCAAGTTTGATCATATAACTAGGTCTCCTAACATGTGCAAATAGGAGTAAAAATTAAGAATCCAAAAACTATATAAAATAAATAAGAGTAATGCTAGGCTTCCCAATTTTTCTTCCCAAATTTCTTCCCAAATGGCACCACATAATCTCATGATTTACAAGATGTTGACATCTCACATGCCAACACCATTTGGGAAGGAATTTGGAAAAAAATTTAGGAAGCCTTACATTACTCAATAAATAAATAACAGAAATTCTGTCTCAATCTTTCACTAGATTAATGTATTCTTTATTTATATACTCCTACAAAATCCAACTAATCACCAACAACATTAAAAAATGACAACCAAATATTAAACTTAAGATTATACATGATGAAGACAAGTTCATCGTAGAAATCTACAAAAAGAATAAAACCATACACAAAGAGGACAAATGAATCACATAAGTTGGCAAGACATTGTACATTTGTACCAAATAAAATTAAACAATATGAAGACAAAAGCATCGTATTTTAACACAAAATATGAATATGTATGAAAGGAATGGCGTTTATAACTCGCTCAACCCAAACCATACTTTCACCAGAGTCCAGAACACAATTGTACCAAACTTTTAACAATTTTTTCTTTTGAACACAACGTATTAAACCCTAAATAATCTTAATTAAAAGCAGAAACGGTAGCTCTCCACATGGAGAAAGTTTAAGATCAACGATATTGATCATCCCGGCCAAAACAAAGATGATATTGAGTTTCCAACTCTGACATAAAAAAAACAAGACTCACCAAATCAATTTATCGTTTTGAATCAAAATTTGATAAAACATAAAGTGAATATAGAAACGTGCCATAAGTTTTTAGATTTCTCAAAGAGACCTTTTTTCACATTGGAATAGCTCTCCTGCCTCTCCACATGGAGGAAGTTTAAGATCAATATCCTCCCAGCCAAAAGTAAGATGATATTGAGTTTCCAACTCTGATATCACAAAAACATGACTTGCTAGATCTTGAAACTTAAGTCAATAGCAAGGTGAAAATCAATTTATTTTTTTCAATTAAAAAAGATAAAACATAAAACGAATATAGAAAACATTACAAATGTGCCATAAGTTTTTAGATTTCTCAAAGACCTTATTTCACATAGGATTAGAACACCTCTCTAATCTCCATTACCAACCTATGAGGTAGTGTAATGAAAAATGTCCCAACAGACAGCCTTGTGATATAAGATGCAACTTAGTTCAATTTTTTGATCTTCCAACTGTGTTTTGATGCTAATTTTAGTATCAAATTTACTATATAATGTTACTGTATTTCCTTCATCTAAGAACACAACCCTTGATTTTCAGCATCTCATATAAGCTACACACGTTTACACCGACAGCTACGGAATATCAATAATCAACCAGAGAAAGGAAAACAAATAAATCCAGTTGATGAGAGCTGATACACAATACTTTTCTCTATCTTTATACCTAGAACTCCCCAGATTTTGCTGGAAGAGTTGACACACAATACTCAAACACAAGAGCACCAACAACAAAAATAAAATGACAGTAACATAAACCCGAAGCAGGATTAAAAAAGCTAGCATGATCACATGATCACATACCACATAGTTAAGAGACAAAACTTAAATTATCAACAAATAAACAATTGCATAATCCAGATTGAAAACCAATTAAAATGCACAGAAAGCAAAAAGTAGGCTACGATCGAGCAACTTTTAGTTACCCATTTGGCCATTATCATATCCGATAATTATCTCAAAGCAGCATATCACAATATCTAACTTTAGCTACCCATTATAATATCTAACAATTACAAAACAAAGCCAGAAAATTTTCATGTTGAAAGTGAAAGATAACATAAAAAAAAAATATATCCTACTCTATCGTATTTTACTCTGTAAAAAAAAAAAAAAAAACTAAATTACTTCAGGTTCCAGTGTCACTAAGAAGTACAGTAATAAATTTTCTAAATTTAAAAAAACAAAAAATATTTTTTTTCCAGAAAAAGCAAACCTGAATCAAGACGATGATCTCTGGCCTTCACACGCGGGGCTCTCATTGAAATTTTTAGTTGGAAACTTAGCGGTGACCATTCCAACTTCAAAAACCAAGTTATCACCACTGGAGCGGATACCGGTAATGGACCACCACTGGAAGAAAGCCCGGACCCGAATCCCTTGGAGGTCAGCGATCCGACCCTGGTCGATCATGCCGGTGATTATTCTGGAGTAAGTGGCTACGTAGTTGTCGGGAGGGAGAGTCAATTTGCAGGAGTCACCGAGATGGACGGAGAAGTGGCCGGAGGTCTGGTTGAGATTGTAGGCTTGGACGGAGGAAGGGAGGAGACCGATTGGGAAGCCGTAGTTGGTGAGCTGCGCGTGGGCCACGGACGGCGGATTCGGGTTGGAATAGGAGATGGGTGCGTAGAGAGAGAAGAGGAAGAGGAAGAGGAAGAGGATGTTCATTGTTGACTGTGATTTTGAAGAATGTGAAGAATGAATCAATCTCAATACTCAAGAACGAGGAAGGGAGAGATTGGACGTGTTATTGAACCCATGCCACGTATCCTTTTCTTCATCTACTTTTCTCAATTTTACATGTTCAGGCGGAGAGATAAGACCTTAAGTTTGAACAAACAACACATATGTGGCCCACTTCATTCATGGGCCTGTGTAAACCAAACCCATCTCCATGGATTCGTTATTGGTGCTTCTTTAAAACACACCAAAGTTGTTGATTGGGTTGGGCTGAAAACTAGGATTACTTCAAGCCTAGCCCCAATTCTTCAATAGAATTTTAGTGTATATTAAAAGATTTTTTCATAAATTTACAATGATAAATTAATCTTATACTATCTGAAAACATATATCATACCTCTCTCTCTCTCTCTCTCTCTCTATATATATATATATATATAAAACAGTTATCAGTTTTCTAATAAAAGAAGAAAGAATGATCATCCATACAATTGACATTAACAATAATTTTAGACCTAGAGACATAGCTCAGGTGGTAAATAAATAACTCCAAGTCAATAGCTTAAAATACATGGTCTGGTATAAAATACAAAAACAATAGTTTTAGATTTTTCTTTCATGGAAAAGTCTGAAATGGCTTGAGCAAATATCATTTATATGTTGTATTATATATATCATTTACATGTTATGTTTCCAAAGATGAATACAGTTTATAGAAACATGATAGTACTACATCAAATTTGAGCTATAGGGATGAAATTTTATTGTCCCAATAGGATGTCTATTGAGACGAAATAAATTATTCATCCCTATAAAATCCCAACAAAATGTCTATTAAGACAAAATAAATTATTTGTCCTTAAAAAGTGTAAATCTGACAAGTCTTTTAGGGATGATTTTTTTTTTTATTATTCCGATAGAACATGGACGAAATAAATTCTTCGTTCCAATAAATTGTCTATTGAGACAAATTTTGTTTCAACTCAAGTTGTTTCTTTTTATCTAAAATTATAATAAAAATTAATAATTTTTTTGAAGTTTTTCTTTTATATATACAAGGCAATATGAATCATTTTATTCGTCTAAAGTGGTTCTCTATCGAGATGAATAACAATCTTAAATATGTCGTGACTTGTGAATAATGCACAGCCACTTTTAGGAAAATAGTTGTATATTTCCCTTTTATCTTTTGTGATAGGAATTCAAATATTATATTTCTTTTTTATTAAATCACAAGATATTAGTGCTGTCAAAATGGGTCGGGCCTGGTGTGCCCGGCCTACCAATGCAGGAGATATTATTGAAGATTTTCTTCAAGACTTTTTATTTTAAAAATATTCTTATAAGTAATATCTATTATTATGTTTCTTTTTATTATATATTTAATTAGGTAGTGAATTATTTATGATTTGATTTTATTAAATCAAATCTTATTTACTTATTAGATAGGTTTTTGATGTTTTAGGATTATAGTATTTTTAATTGTCATTGTTATCTCAGTTATCTCTTTTATAGGGAAATTGATGATTTTATTGCTTTATTAGTTATTTTAGGTTTCTTTTAGGTTTTTATTTTCCTATTTAAAAACAATGTACCCTAACAGAAAATTTAGTTTTGATTATTAATAAAAAATTGAGAGAGATCTTTTTTTTTTTAATCCATTTTCGGTACCTTTGCGAGGGTCAACGAATTTGAAGTCTATTATTATGATATTCGCGTGCGGATCAACAGATCAATAGTAGGGTTCACTTCCGGTATTCGCACGCGAATCAACGGATTCGAATCGGTTATCCCCTATCTTTGATCGATTGTTGTTTGTGATTTTGTCTACTGCATCACCCACCGAGGAAGGCAGGTCGTGCTAGGCACGACCCGCATGTAGGGTGTGTCAGGCCAAGCACAACCCCAATGCATGGCACGTGCCAGGTCCCTTGTTGGGACATGCCTTGCCGGCCCCACACTGCACGACCGACCATTGGGTCCGACGGATTTTTTTTTTTAATAATTAGCTAAGCCAACAACTATTTTTTAAAGAAATTGACCATGGGCTAAAATTGACCATTGGCTAACGTCAGCCAATGGTTGAATTTTCAAAAATGACTAAAATTTACATTTTGCTCCCTTCATCTTTTCTATTTTATAATTTTACCCACATTTTTAAATTTTTCTATAAATACTCTCATCCATTTTAATTTTCATACACTTTCTCTCAATCTCTCATTCTTTCTATCTCTCCATCCTTCAATTCTCTACACAATTTTACATTTTCATAATTTCATTCTTACTCTCTCTCTCTCTCTCTCTCTCTATTCTCTACACTACTAATCTACTATTCTAATATTGTATTACTAATTTACTGTCATCTAACTATTATTCTTTAATCTCTCCACCAAGGTACCAAGACACCAAAGTTCAAATGTACATTTTTTCTTTAAGTGTTATTATTTAATTTTATGTTTTAATTTTTAAAATTTTATATTTATACTTAATATATTTATGCTTTGTAATTAATTTTGATATTTATTTATGCTTTGTAATTAATTTTGATATTTATTCTTAGGTTTTATGTATATTTAATATTTATGGCTTTATGCTTAGTATATTTATGATAAATATTTTTATGCTTTGTTATAAATTTTAATATTTATTCTTAGAATCTTAGATTTTAGTAAATTTATCATTTTATGAATTTATGTATAGTATTTAATTTTAATATTTGTATATTTTAATTTAAGGTTAGTATATTTTTTTTTAGTTATTAAATTTATCATTTTATGTTTAGTGATTGCTTTTAATAATTTTGGTTAGTAAATTTATCATTTTATGTTTAGTTATTAATTTTAATAATTTTGGTCAGTAAATTTATCATTTTATGGTTAGTTATTAATTTTAATAAATTTGGCCAGTAAATTTATCATTTTATGTTTAGTTATTAATTTTAATATTTTTGGACAGTAAAATTATCATTTTACGTTTAGTTATTAATTTTAATATTTTTGTTTAGTTAGTAAATTTAACATTTTATGTTAGTAATTAATTTTAATATTTTTGGTTAGTAAATTAATCATTTTATGTTTAGACTTTAGTTTATTTTTGGTTAGTAAATTTATCATTTTATGTTTAGTTATTGATTTTAATAATTTGGTTAGTAAATCTACCATTTTATGTTTAGTGGTTAATTTTAATATTTTTGTTAGTAAATTAATTGTTTTATGTTTAGACTTTAGTTTTAATATTTTTGGTTAGTAAATTTATCATTTTGTGTTTGTACTTTATTTATCAATTTTAATATTTTTATTTAGTTAGTAAATTTATCATTTTATGTTTAGTAGTTAATTTTAATATTTTTGGTTAGTAAATTTATCATTTTATGTTTAGACTTTAGTTATTAATTTTAATATTTTTGTTTAGTACTTTTATCATTTTATGGCTTTTATAGTTTTATGCTTAGTATATTTATGATTTTATGCTTAGTTTTTAATGATTAATGAGCTAATATTTGCATTGTAGGAGATGACTAATACTCATCCATATTTTCCAGACCTTTTTAACATGAAAAAAAAATGATTTTGACATTTCCAGACCGACGGAAACGGCAGCGGGACCTTCCGGTTCTGACGCCACACCGACATCACATCCCAAATATAAAAAGTTGACATTAGAAGTATTATTGTGTTTTGACGTAATACAAAAGACACTCCTAGACGGTACGGCTAGGGATGCACGTTTGGGGAATGAGGATGGATATAGGTCCCCCCATCCCCATCCCCACTTCCTAGGCCCTTCCCCCATCCCCCCATTTTCCCATTTGGGGGAAATGGGGATGAGGATGTTTGGGGGGAGGTCCCCCCATCCCCAATTCCTCATTTTTCCCGTTTTTCCCTGTTTTCTCGTATCATCGGTCCCTCATTTTTCCATTTCCCTATTTAACTGGAAATTATAAATTAAATTAAAAAAAAACAAACATTTCATTACAAATAAAAAATAAAAATACATTACAAATTCAACATAAAATGTTTCAAATAATTTAAATATATATTATAATTATATTTATATACTTTTAGGGGAAATGGGGAAATGAGGATCTCCATCCCCATCCCCATTTCAATTTTATTGTGGGGTAAATAGAGAAATGGGGATGGGGAGGGGTCCCCCAATCCCCATCCCCATTTTAATTTGGGGATGAAAATCATCCCCATCCCCCCATTTGCCCATTTCCCCATTTTTTCCAAAAAAAAATCCCTAAATGGGGATGGGGGTGCGGAGATTTGGGGCCCCGGGGATTAGTGTGCATCCCTAGGTATGGCCATGGACTGAGCTAAATGTAAGTTTGTCCTAAGGACTAAACCATTACTATAGGGAACCGGTTATTTGAAAAGACATATGTTGAAATGCATGCCTACTCATGGACATGTTGACACTACAATCCAGACACAACTTTAACGGCACCTAGATGAGCCTGTTACGACGTAGCGTTACGACGTCTCACATGTTATAGAATGAATGGCACGTTACATTGCATAAACGATCAACTGATTAATTTCGGTGACAATGTTTTTTTATGAAGAATTTATCCAAAATGCATACAACCCCCAATTTCAAACTGTTTCTATAAACACTACTAGGAGTGATTTGTTAAAATGTTTTAAAACCCAATGAGATGCCTTGATGGTCGAATTACAATATATAAGTATCTCTATTGCATTAACTTTCAATATTTGAAATGTAAGTTCCAAACAGAACTATTTCACTACAAGATTTTTTGTTTTTCCCGACGAACCATATTCGTGGGGAAAGGTCGAAATTCTTAGGGAAAGGTATTACGCGACGAAAAAATTTTGTCGGTAAATTTGTGGAGACATCATGGTTGGAAAAGGTTTTAGCCAATGAAATTTTGAGTTTCGTAGGCTAAAACCGCTTTAACCGACGAACCATACATTCGCCGACTAAAGCGATTTTAGCCGACGAATACATTCGTCAACAAAGATGTTGAAACTTTAAAAATTAATCCGCCGTCCGGCCAGCCCACCGTCGACCATTGCCTGCCCACCCTTGATAATAATGACAATTAATTATCATTATGAGGAATTGAACTTGCAACCTCATATATTGAAGTTGTTACCGTCTGACTACAACACTTGATTTGTTAGCAATTGTACAATATTTATATATAACCTACATGAGTTGTTAGATATTAAAAAAAAAAACTTGTTACATAAATTTAAAATTTTATTTTGTATTGTTAGATAGATTTTATTTTGTATTTGTATTTGAATTTGTATTGGATTGTGTGTTTTTTTAGTATGTAATTTTTACTTAAACATGGGAAATGGGAAAACGGGGAAGATGGGGGAAACGGAAAAATGAAGATAAGTTGAGAAAAACGGAGAAAATGGGGAAATGGGGATGGGGGACCTATATCCATCCCCATTTCCCTGATAACCATCCATAGCTCCAATAAACATTTTTTTAATTTTCGATTTGTGGAATGTGTTTAAATTTTCCAAACAAATTTTTCTCTATGAAAATAAAATTCCAACAAATTTTGATTTAAAATATTCAATAAAAATGTAACAACTTATATGTGTTATATATAAATATTGTTCAATTGGTAACAAAGTGAAACTTACAGCACATTGGCATACTTAATTGAGGAAATAAGGGGTTTTGATACTTTTTTGAGTTTGCTTTTCAACACTATCTCTATTTTAATAACTTATATTTAAAAAGTACCAAAGTAAGTGACTTCCAAAAATACCCTTACTTTAAGTAATTTTTATTATATTTCTTGCTTTAACTTTCTCCAACTGTTACTTTGTTTGAAATCTACTTCTCTCTTTCTCTAACTTTAAATTCTCTGTAAACTAATATTCAAATTCATCTTCTTCTCCAACTCATGGTCGTTGTTCATCTCCTTCTCCAACTCGTGGTCTTTTTCTCCTCTTCGTTTGTCTACAAATTACGTTCAGCCAATCCCATTTATTGTGTTTTTGTTGTTGTTTTGAATCTTCCCTTTGTAAAGCTGTTTGAGGTACTTAGGTTTAGCTACACAAGTCTATGAAACTTCATATTTCTGAAGTCTTAGATATAAGTTTCGAAACATTTTATAAAAGTTTTGAAAAGTAATAGGTGGTTCAAAAGTCTCGGAAATTTTTTCCAAAGTCTTGGAACATATATAAATCCAAAGACTTTTATTAATGGTCTGAGACTTTGGAAAAAGTGTCCGAGACTTTTCAATTATAAGTCCGAGACTTTGATTTAATATGTTTTGAGACTTATATTAATATGCCTGAGACTTTTTGTTTAATATGTTCCGAGACTTTTGAATCAACTATAATTTTCCAAGACTTTAATCTTCTTTGGTTGCCTATATCTGTTTTCATCGTGCCTTTCATTGTGTGAATTTTGTTATTCACTAACCGATATGGTGAGTAAACTTAGAGAATGTATAACATCTGTCGATTTGTGAATGTATAACAAAATTCATTCAATGAGAGGCAACCGAACCAAAGAAGAAGTCTGAGATAACAAGTTTTTTCTAAGGTCTCGGATAGTGTTACAAAAGTCTTGGACATTATTTTCAAATGTCTCGGACATTGTTTTAAGAAGTCTCGGACAATGTTTTCAGAAGTCTCGTAAAGATTGACCCTCTGAGACTTTTGATTGATCGTTTGAGACTTTTGTCTTGTCCTCCGAGACTTTGGGTGGTGTCTGAGACTTAAATTTTTTATGCTCCGAGACCTATTTCATTAATACTATTTTTTGAGACTTATTTCATGATACCAACTTTAAGTTTTTTTTTAATTGTGTAATCCTAAACTTTATTTTGTTATTTTTTTTTCTTACAAGAAAATGGATCGGGTTAGAATAGTTATATCCTTTAACGGTCGATGGGAGCAACTACCAGACAGAAGCCAGAGGTTTGTTAGCTCGGATAATCAGGGAATATATGTGTCAAAAAATATGACCTTTGAAGAGCTGTTGGCACACGTGCAGTCCATTGTCAAATATTATCCAAACAAATAAAATATTTATGTACAGTCAATATCAATTGTTCCTGACACTACATGCCGCACATTTGGAAGAAACAACGATAATGTTCAGTTTATACTGGGGGAAGATAAAGTGATTCATCAATTGTGTGTTAGCCTAATTGAAAGGAGAGGTGGAGGTGTGATGGGTGATGACATCCCTCTTCATAGAAATTCCCCAGATTATCCATCTGTCAGCGGTAATAACCAAATGTTCACACAACGGAGTGAGACCTATATTGATGGAAATCCCCAAGGTCCACAAAACATTTATAGTGACCCGCATGCAACAGTTGACTTTGCAGCTATACCTGAACCTCATTTTGACTATTACTTTGGGTGTCAATTTGAGGCCAATATGGAGTCGAATATAGAACTCAATCATGATCATGTAGATGGCCATGAAAATGTTGTTGAATAATCTATACAATGTCAAGCACAATGAAGGCATCATCATTGTGACCGTACCTGTAGTAAACATGACGCCGATTCTGATTCCGGTTCGGTTTCAGTTTGAAACCTGTGGTTCTAGTTCTGATGGTTTCGACGGTTTGGTTCATTTTTTATTTTTATTTTTATTTTTTTATTTTTTTTACCCAATTTACCAGTCCCACACTCAATACCTACTCATACATGAATACATGAATACATGATACATGATACATACACATCAACACATTACTAAGTACCCATAATCCGAAATCCGAAATCACCACCTTCAATCCTTCATCTTCAATCTTTTATCGTTATCTCTATCTAATCACCCCCAAATCACAAATCAACCACAAATCAACAACTCAAACTTCCCAAAATCGTTGAAAATCCCCAAATCCCTAAATCTCTAACTTCATCTTCTTAATAAATCCCTAAATTCTTCCAAGATGAAGAAGAAAAGATGAAGAAGAAGAGATGATGAAGAAGAAATCGAGATGAAGAATAGAAGAAGAGACCGTCCAAGATGAAGAAGAAAAGACTAAGAAGAAGAGATGAAGAAGAAGAGACCGATAAGATGAAAAAGAGGAAGAGAAGATTGAGATGATCTGAAAAGGAGATCGAGTTGATCTAATAGAGAGATCAAAGAGAGAGAGAAAGAAAGAGAGGTTTGAAAGTGGTAGAGAGAAAGAGAGAGAAAGAAATGTAGTGGGTGGCGTGGGTTTCAAAAGAAAGAATAAATAAATAAATGTTGGAACCACCGGTTAGAATTTAAACTGGAATCCCCTGTTCCAGTGCAGTTCAAACCGGACGGTTCCTTAAAAAAACGAAACGGAACTGGAACTGAAACCAGAACCATTTCAATACCAGTTTCGATTTGGTTTTGATTCCAGTTTTTACAATTTAATTTCTATTCGGTTCACCAGTTCGAACTGAATAGGTATCATGTCTACCCCATAGTAGTGCACTGGATAGGCCGGAGACATTTGAAGTATAAAAAAAATCCTAATTTTCCAGCTTCTGATAATTTGTCGACTTGGGTTATAGGATTCGAAGCGCATTCATTTGGTCAAGTTAACAACACCATGGGTTCACTTGAACCTAACGCCATAATTTACAAGGATCGTTTTTTTCCCAAAAAAAATTAATTTAAAGAGGTTAGTAGGTCTTCATGCAATGAGGTAGAACTTTGAATGGAAGGTGAAAATGTCTAACAAGTCGGTTCTACATTTGGTGTGCAAGATTGACAATTGTATGTGGAAATTAAGATCGGTAAAGAGAGATGAATACACATTCTTTCAAGTTAGAAGTTTTATAAATGAACACAGTTGTTTGGCGCCATCGACAGACTAGTGTGGTCATAATTGGTGAAGTAATAGCCCTTAGATTCCAACAGCAAGATGATCGTCGAATGCGACCTAAAGACATAATTACGGATATGAAAACAATGTTCGACATCCAAGTTATGTATAGTAAGGCTCATCAAGCCTTGAATTATGCATTGACATTGACCTATGGATCGCATTCAACTACTGTTATCTTTTGGCTATGTTCTGGAATAACAAAATCCTAGGATAATCACAAAATTACAGCACGGAGGAAAATAAATTTTTGTATTTCTTCATGGTGTTAGGGGCTTCAATTAGAGGTTTTTGATGGTGTATGCATCCTATGATTGTTGTTGATGGTACCTTTCTAAAAGAGAGATGCGCGGGTACAATGTTTTTTGCAACAACACAAGATTGCAATGAACAAGCATATCCAATAGCTTTTGGTTATGAGGATTTAGAAAACAACGCTTCTTGGGACTGGTTTTTGAATTGCTTATAGGGTGCCCCCGGTCATATTAAAATTTATTTTTTATTTTTGTTAATAGCCAAATTTAGCTAGGGATCAAAGAGAAATTTTCCACTTCCCTGGCCTGGGTCCAAGCCCGAGATTACCCACCACATAACCCCGGGATCAAGCTTTGGCGACACCTCGGAGAAACGAAGAAAGGTCACCGATCTCACGAAGCATCCAAGGTGAAGCATGACACAAACGAATCGAGCTCCTTACACCAAATCAAGGCTCACTGAGGTCGAAACTACCTCGTAACCTCCTCAAGGGCCCTTTATCATCTCCGGACTTAAATGAGAGCCTATTAAGCAACGGTCCCATACCTCGGGATTGCTTCATCTAGCCAAGGAAAGATATATACCTATCTAAACAAGTAGTATGAGGCTCGCCAAAGCCCCGTTGCTCACAGGGTCATCCCAAGCTCCAAGGGATCTAGAAAGGCCAGACCAAGCTCCTAGTAACAAAACTAGGGCACAGATTTACCTGGTCCTACAAAACAGTACTCGATGACCTCCATGAAGAATTACACCAAGAAGGCACACATGATCATATCCACACCTAATAAACATTAAATTGCCACATACGTGCAAGGCAAGAGATTGAGTCCAAAGAGGAAACAAACTTATCTCCAACAAAGATATTCTCAACTCCATCATTAATCCAAAGTCAATGTCTTTTAAATAAAATATCCCTCCCGATAAGAAAGGAACAGATTCGGAGAATCATGGCGGGAGATTCGTGAAGTTTAAACCTACTTGAACCATGTATAAATACGCCCAAGCAAGATGAAAGAATGAGCATGAATCAACAGTAAGAAAGGAAAAAGAAAAGAGACGGAATGAGAGGTTAAACTCCGGCCTAAATTCCATGATCGGAACACGACTATCGTTAATTTCCACTTCTCGACAGGCATAAGGTTACCACCTTGTTGTACCCCAGTGAGATTGAGTATATATTTGAGAGGTTTTTATACGATATTTGTGATAAATAACATTGCCGTGTTATTGTTCCTTTCCTCATTGCGTTAACATTTGTTTTGAACACTCATCTTTACTCAAGCAATCTCGGTACCAAAGGTACTGAACCCTATCCACCACATTTGTAGTAGTGGTCTCGAGGGTGTTAATCAGAATTTCTCATCTCCAGCAAATTTTATGTTAACACTTTCTGACGCTGTCTGTGGGAACCCCACACCACTATTTTTACATTTACAAGTTTATTATTTTACAGTGATTATGAGGCTTCGCTCCTCCCAAGGGCAACCCAAAATCTCGAGACATCAGTTTGCCCTCTCGACTAAGAAAGGGCAGAAGAAGGGAAAAAAATCCAAGCATCACAAGCCAGCCTCGTATCAGTCAGACGTCGAGCGAGCTCCAACCCTTCAGGCAATGAACCAAACTATGATTAACCAGCATGCTGCGGCCATCGTGGAGAATTTTTGCCTCCGTCTAGCTGCAGAAAGAATTGCTCCTCAGCTGGCAGATCTTGGTACCCGAGGAGAGGCGAGCAGATCTGCTATTTGCCAACCTGCCTTTGATAGGCTGGGACCCCTTCCACCGGACCCTGCCCACAATAGGACAAGACCCATAACTTCTATCCAGGACAAGCTAGGGCTCATGCCCCCAGTCCTAGACATGCCGACCTACTATCAACCCAGGTAGGTCAAGTCATCATTCGATGCTCCACCGAGAGCACTTACTATCCCCTTTGACCGGTGACTTCCAGAAGGGAACCTCGAGCTAAAGCTGGTGGTAGCCGGCAAAGTACGCAAGCAGAGCCAGCCCCTAAATATGACAAAGTGGAAGTGTCTAGCTCATCGGGGGGATCTGACAACGAGAGCTTTGAGGTCGACTCCAAGAAGCACGGAAATAAACGCCCAAGGGATCAACTGGCTAAAATGTAGAAGGAGATCCAACAGTTAAAAGAGGGAAAGGTAAGAAGGTTAAGAAGGTTAAGAAGGACCCCCTGGGTGATATGAACTCCCCCCTTACCAGAAAGATTGGGGAGGCAGAGCTTCCACCAAAGTTTAAGATGCCATCAGACAAGTTCTTTAGCACGGAGGACCCCTTGAGCCACTTAAAGAGCTTCATCCAACAAATGGAGGTCCAGAACATAACCAGGTTTGTCATGTGCCGAATGTTCCCTACCACTCTGACAGACTATGCCAAGACCTGGTTTAGAAAGTTACCCGCTGGAAGTGTGGACTCCTTCACGAAGCTATCAACGGATTTCTTCTCACAATTCCAAGGCGTCAAACCCAGATCAAAGGATCCCATCCATCTGCATTACGTGATTCGGGAAAGAGGAGAAACCCTCCGGGCTTATGTGGAGCTGTTCCATAAGGAGGTTATTCAAATAGGAGTCTTTACAGAGAAGGAGACCCTAGCCAACTTTCGTAGAAATCTGTGGGCATGAAAGCTATTCCGATCATTCACCAATCACGCTCTAGAAACCTACCAAGAAGCATACGATCGGGCTTTGGAGCAGATAGAGATCGATGAAAAGCTAAAAGTCAAGTTGGAGCATGATGACATGAGAGCGGCAAAGCGCCAAAAGACAGAGGCGCCTAGGCTAGCACCAGTTCAGAGGATTCAGAACAAACCCCCTAATAGGTCGACATACCATCCTTCCCCATTTCAACCTCAACGAGATCGTTTCCAGTAAGGAAAACTCCATCCTGGGCTTTTTTTCCTCTAAAGGGTGTATCTTCTATAACCTGAGAAAAGAGAAGGTTCGATCATTATACCTCACTGAATGTATCCCGGGAAACGATCTACCTTGCCATCCGAGATAAAGGGTTGTTGAGGAAGCCAACACCAATGAAAGCGCCAGCCGATGCCAGAAACTAGTACAAGTACTGTGACTTCCATGAAGACATTAGGCATAATACATCAGAGTGTTATAGCCTGTGTAACTAGATAGAGGCTCTGGTAAGGGGATGATGCCTGGTAGAGTTCCTACAACAAGTCAGAGACAACATCTAGACAGGGAAGAAGGTGCAAGAAGAGATATAGGAAGATGAGGAGCGAAAAGTTAAACAAAAGGATTTGATGCAGCAAATCCAAGTCATCCATACTATCAGTGGAGGTCCTACCTTAGCTGGATCCTCCAACAATTTCCGGAAGAACCACACGAGGAAGATAACCCGTGTGGAGGAAGGTCGAAGCATTTTCAAGCTGGAACAGAGTATTACAGGCACTTCTCAGTCGGCCCAGATTATCTTCTCTAAGGTGGACGCCTACAACATTGTTCAGCCCCACAACGATCCGTTAGTGGTCACAGTACAGATCGCTAACTGTAAGGTCCATCACGTTCTTATCGATTCCGGCAGTAGTGTAGATGTCATCTTCAAAGATACTTTGGAAAAACTTAACCTGAAGCAGTGGTGCTATAATAGCTGCACAACTCCTTTGGATGGTTTCAATGGCGACTTTGTCATGCCAGTGGGATCGAAGATATTCCCCATGATAGCAGGAACCGCACCTCTCCAACAAAATTTAATGACAAACTTTATTGTAGTTGACCTTCCAACGGATAACCTATTGACAAGTTAAAAGAAGTCTCAGTCAGAGAAGATGACCTGACCAAAGTGGTAAAGGTCAGGAATGCACTCAAAGCTGGATTAAAAGAGGGATTGATCAAGTTGTTCTGGGAGTTCAACGATATTTTTACATGGAGCCATGATGAGATGAAAGGTATCCCCTTGTCTTTGTTATCCCACAGGCTGGCGATCTATCCCACCATCAAACTTGTCAAACAAAAGAGGAGACATTTCAATATGGAGAGAAAGGCCGCAATCCAGGAGGAGGTTGACAAGTTGATCAAGGCCGACTTCATTAGGAAGCCCGATATCTTGTCTGCCTCGCCAACGTGGTAATGGTCACTAAGGCGAATGGGAAATGGTGAATGTGTGTCGACTACACTGATCTCAATCGGGCGTGCCCGAAGGATAGTTTTCCTCTCCCAAAAATAGATCAACTAGTTGACTCCACAACAGGGAACAAGCTCTTGAGCTTTATGGACGCGTTCTCGGGGTATAATCAGATCATGATGTACCCCGCTGACCAGAACATGACCAGCTTCATCACTAGGCAAGGTCTATACTGCTACAAGGTGATGCTGTTCGGGCTTAAGAATGTAGGAGCTACATACCAGCTGCTGGTCAATCGACTGTTCAACCCTGAAATTGGAAGGTAGATGGAAGTATACATCGATGACATGATCACCCAGTCACAAACCGCAGAAAAGCATCATGAAGACCTTCGCAGAACCTTTTTGATATTGAGGGAAAACCAAATGTGTCTGAACCCCTCCAAATGTGCATTCGAGGTAACTACGGGAAAGTTCTTGGGCTTTATGGTCAACGAGAGAGGTATTTAGGCTAATCCAGAAAAAATCAGAGCCTTCTTGGACCTGGATTCCTTGACTTCTCTGAAGCAGGTTCAAGCCCTGACAAGAAGTATTGCAGCTCTTAATCGGTTCATCCCTCGTTCCACAGATAAGTGTCTCCCTTTCTTCAGAATCATCAACAAGGGAAGAACATAAAATGGGACCAGGAAAGTGAGCAGGCTTTCCGAGCTTTAAAGGAGTACCTAGCCAGCCCACCACTGTTACTTAAACCGATCCCCAGTGAGGAGCTCCAGATTTACCTGGTTGTCTCTGAAACAACAGTGAGGGAGGTTTTGGTCAATGAGTGTAAAGATAGAGTGCAACAACCCATTTACTCTGTGAGCCATGCGCTGACCAAGCCAGAAAAGAACTACTCCCTTCTAGAAAAGCTCGTTTTCGCCCTAGTCACATCAACTAGGAAGTTACGGCCTTACTTTCAAGCTCAATCGGTTGCGGTGGTAACAGATCAACCCTCTGCCAATTCCTATAGAGGCCGGACGTATCCAGAAGGTTAATTTTGTGGGCCTTGAAGCTTACTCAGTTTGATTTGAAGTACAAGTCCATAACTGGGATTAAAGCCCAAGCTCTAGCAGACTTCATGACAGAATTCTCAGCACTCCTAAGCCAGGGGACTTTCATATTATCATATCTAGCCCTTAGAGCTGAACGGATTCTCAAAAGATTGCAAATCATGGATCCTCTACACAGATGGAGCTTCCGGGCAGGCTGGGGGGGGGGGGGGGGAGAGCTAGCATAGTTTTAACATATCCAGAGAAAACTGAAGTCTGCCACTGCTTCAGGTTTGAATTCAAGGTTGCCAACAATGAGACAGAGTATGAATCGCTCATAGCAGGGATGAAGGTAGCCATCGAGCTTGGAGCCAGCTATATACATGTCAAAATTGACTCATTACTGGCAGTCAATCAAGCCTCCGCGATATACCAAGCAAAATGGGATAACATGATTGCATGCTTGAAACAATTCAGCTGCTCCTGCACAAATTTAAAGGATTCAGGATCGAACAGGTACCTCGATAACAGAATCATGAAGCAGATGTCTTGGCCAAGATAGCTACGAATGGGGGCCAGGCCTTACCTAGGGGAGTTCCTCTTCAGATGATTTCCCAGCCAAGTATAGCAGAAAGTAGAGAAATATGCCTTGTAAAGCGACAACCGTGCTGGATGGACCCCATAGTTGCTTACCTCCAGGAAGGAAAGATCCCGGAGGAGCCCGACCAAGCTCGAAGAATCAAGAGAGCTTTGGTCTGATATTCCTTAAAGGGTGGGTACCTCTACAGAAGAGGCAAGTCCCTTTCTTTGCTTCAATGCTTACATCCCGATGATGCCAAATGGGCGCTAAGAGAGGTTCATGATGTGGACTATGGAAATCACATTGGTGACGAGGCTCTAGCCTACCAGGTGCTTCATATGGGATACTATTGGCCGACTATCCACCAGGATACAAAAGGGTTTGCCCAATCTTGCGAGCCATGTCAAAAGACTTCAAACCTAAGTCGTCTACCCCTTGAACAACTGTCTTCGATCAGTTCACCTTACCCGTTTGCTATATAGAGGTTTGATCTGATCGGACCGCTTCCCATAGCCTCTGGCAAGCAAAACATGACATCGTTGCCATCGATTACTTCACTCGGTGGGTCGAGGCAGGCCCCTTTTCCCAAATCTCTGCGGAAAATACTACCAAGTTAATCAAGACAAACATGGTATGTAGGTTCGGTACCCCGCTAGTCATAATCAACGACCTAGAAAAGCAGTTTGATAATGCGAGGTTAAGAGATTATTGCGAAAGGTTAGGTATCAACCTCCGGTTCCTCGATGGCTCATCCAAAAACCAACGGTTTGGTCGAAGCAACCAACAAGACCATTAAGAAGCTGCAACAAAAGAAGAAAATGTGGGTTGAAGAGCTTCCCGAGGTCCTCTGGGCGTATCAAACCACAAGGAGGACCGTAATCAAGGAAACACCTTATTCTCTAGCTTTCGGGGTTGAAGCTGTCTTGCCAATAGAACATAAGCTGACCTCATTCAGGGTACAACACTTTGAATCAGAGAGTAGCGATATCAATCTCCGAGCTAGTCTGGACCTCTTGGAAGAAAAACATGAGCAAGTGGTAAAAAAAGGTAGCGATCTACCATAGCAAGATTGTGAGGTACTTTGACAAAAGAGTGAAGGCCAAGAGCTTCAAGGAAGGGGATCTAGTCCTTAGAAAAGTTACACAGAATACTAGGGTGAGGTCAGACGGGGTCTTAGAACCTAATTGGGAAGGTCCATACATGATCAGGTTAGTGATTCGAAACGGGACTTATGAGCTAGAAGACATGGACGGTCGACTCATTGACCACACTTGGAATGCAGACCATTTAAAGAGAATTTACCCTTAAACAGGGGACCGCAGCAGCAGACTACCTTTCTTTAGATATCAATAAGTTAGAAAAAATGTACTCCATTTCAGCCATCAATAAAGTCTGCTATTTTTTCCATCTACGTTATGTTCTCTCCATGAATGAAACTCGCCATGATCGCCATAAACCAAGGAGAGCTAAAAAGCCTCCTTGATTCCTTGGTTCGGGTTAAATCCTACCAGGTAGATCACCATAGTATGACGACCATGATCGCCTCAAGACCAGAGACTGGCCGGGGAAGCCCCCTCACTATCCCTGATGCCTTGGCCGAGCACAACCCTCCGTTAAGAAGGGTCTGAGTATAAGATCATAGTTTCCATCCAGATCTCAAGATCAGGACGGCTAGCTAGCTTTCCTGATGCCTTGGTTGGGTAACCTCCCCCAAGAAGGGTTTGAGTATAAGAGCATAGTTACCATCCAGATCTCATGATACCCTGGTATGGGTCAGTCATACTAAGAGGATTGCTATAATATGTCAATAATGACCGTATCAAAACCGAGAACGCTAAATAGCTTCCATAATGCCTTGAATCAGGCTACAACTTATAACCCCAAAAAGGTCCCAGGCTTGGCTAGGTTTCCCGCCTAAGTTCCAATGTCCAAACTATTGTTGATTAATAATCCTCCATGTACATATGATTTCTTACTTTGACAAGAACACGTTTCACTCACTGGAATCCTTGAGCTACAAGTTTCTGCTAAGGGCTGCGAGCTCAAGCAAGCTGTCTACTTACACACCTAAACAAATTCAAGATCTCTTTATTTTTATCGAATTTGATTAAGTCAAGTTATTTAGGTTGAGATCAGGAATGAAACAAGGACGTGTCAGTCAAAGTCAAAGTTCATTGAAGCAAGTATAAACGAAATCTAAGGCCAATTTTCATTAATGATATAGGGGTCTATCCCCTAGGAAGGCTACAGTTACCAAGCAGGGAGCTCAAACCCCGGTTCCAGGCTACAAAAAAATGATGGAAAGGTGAACTAGACTCTGCATGAGTAAAGCAGGGTCCCCACTCCCATTTCCGGACAACAAAAACAAGTCGTGAATAGGTCGTATCAGGCTCCAGCTTCATCCTGGTTCCCTCAGACTGTTCTTCCTCCTTGGTGGTCCTCACCCCTAGCCCTTTCATCCGGTGGTTGTTTATTTTGGTTGGCCACTTCTGCTAACCCCTCTTCTGGGGGCTCCTAATTCGCTTGTAGCTCAGCTGGGTCCTCTTCCAAGACTTCATTCACCACCATCATAAGCTCGGGAGGGATGGCTGCAATGAGAAGGGTAGCCACTGACTCCATCTTGCTCTTCTTAACCTCTAGCTCTACTTTAGTGGGTTCCTCATGAAGGTCACTAGCACCTTCTCGGGCTGTTGGTTGGCTGCCCTCAAGCTGCGTGGGATGAAACCCTCTTGAAGTCTCCCCGAGACTTGAAACTGGAAAAATCAGAGGAGGGAGAGGAAGATCTGTCACGACCGGTTGCTTTTCGGCTCCAGGTAAGCCAGAAGAACCGGCTCCTTCACCTTCGGGGCTAGACATCTCAGCACCCCTGGTCATAATTTCCTCCATGTCCCAACCGGCGATACTGGAGAGGTCAAAGGGAAGGGGGAGGGCTTCCAAAGCCTAATAGGAGGTATAAAATACCCATCGCTAAAGGAAACGTCCATCTCGACCTGCTGTTTGGCCACTTAGGCATGCAGATTCTGGTTTTCAATATCTAGCATTTTGGCTTCTGCCTTCCAAAAATTCCTCCGCTCAGCCCGAAGGGTTTCTAGGTCAAGGGACAGTTTCAGCCTTTCATTATCACACTGAAGGTCAGAAGCTCTCTCTCTATCTCTTTCTGGTTGGATGTCCTCTCATGAACCAGAGTTTGAGCTCGTTCAAACAATCCTATGGTCTTCTCAGCTTCGACCTTAGCTTTTACAGCACGGTCACAGAGGGAGGCTACCTGATGGACTATAACAACGTTGAATTTAAAGGCCTACATGATGTAAAGCCAATGTTAGACATTGACCGAGCTAACACACCGTAAATAAAAGAGTAAGAAAAGAGTTACCTCAGTTAGAAGAGTAGACCCCTTGGTAAGCAAGATGTCCACAGGTATTAAAGCCATCCTAGAGAGTCCACCACCCGGGCAAGATGCGATGAACAGCTCCAAGACCTTGTCCTGCCCCACTGATGGTGGGAGCAGGTAGGGGGGGCCTCTGGAATGCTAGCCTCTTGATCCGTCGAAGCTTGAGGAGCTTGGAGCATAGATGAAGTGGCAGAGACATCGGGTAAGGAAATCACCGGAACAATAACACTAGCAGTAACAATAGTAGCAGAAGGAATAGATGGGTTGGGGGTAGTTGAATCAACAGCCTGGGAAGAGGACTTTGCCTGGTTTAGCGCCATCAAAGCTCCCGATACGAGGATGGCCATCTTAGACCTTGGCTGGGAGGGGGACATAGCAGGAATGGGAGCAGTCCTAGCTGGAGGAATGAAAGAAACCCCCAACCCTGGTTTAGCAGAAGAAGGAGGAGTGCGGGCTTTCCCGGGCTTCATGAGAAGCTAGAGCAACAACAAAAACTGTTAAAAGGAGAAGAGAAAAAAAGAAAGATGTTAGAACCAAGATAACAAACGAAACAAAGCATAGTGGTTTAGGGTTACTTACGGAGAACAACATCAGAGATTCACAGGTATTGATTCACCCTGCGATAGTCGAAGTGGTCGACAGTCGGGAACTTCAAGTTCAGGTAGCTTCTAGCAAGGATGGCCTTCAGCACGACTTCAGATTCAGCGGGCAAGAAATTCCGATCCTAAGATGGTTTGTCGTTGAAAGCCGTAGAAATCGTGAATTCATGCCTGCCAATGAAAATCGAGCTTCCTCAATTATCCCCCGCTAGGGTCCATTCCTCCTTCCATTCCGTATCCTTCCTTGAAGCGCCATGAATAATGAAATTGAGTTTGTTCTTAGCTTTTGCATAGAACTGATCTCGGCGGACAAGCTCTCAATTTGAAAAAGGTAGGCCAACTCCTTTACTCCGGGCTTCTTGGTGACCTTGCTTAGCTCGCACTGTTCACTCCACAGCATAAGAAAGCCAATTAGGTGCCTCTAGAAGTCAGGAGTCAGCTGGAGAAGAACTACCTGTAAGGCACTGAGAGCCCGTCAAAGGGTAGGATGGAGAGGAAGCCTGACCCCATTCTCGAAGGCCGCTACATGGATGGGAAGCACGCATTTGGGTGGATTGAAGACGTCATAATTTCTGTGTGGAACTATGAGGGAGACGCTGTCAGGAATACCGTACTTGGACCTTAGACGGTTGATTAATTTCGGATCAGCAGTAGAATATGGATGACCTTAAAGTCATAAGAAAGATGCCTCACCAGAGGAGGACCAGTGACCCAGACTTGACCCCTCCCAACGGTGTCGTCCCTGTCTTCTCTGTTAGAGTCTTTGTCGACTAAGTTTATAGGACAATCGGGTAAGTTAATGCACCCGGTTCCAATGGCCACGTTTCTGTTCGACCGACGACGTTGCAGAGTCGGGGAAGAGTCATTGTCGTTAAGGTCTCTTTGTGCCCGCTTTCCGAGGCAAGGCTGGAGACTCCCTTACCATCGATAAGAGAATCGACGGAGTCATGGCTGGCTTTCGACATGATTGATTAAGGTTTGGGGGCAGATAAAAAGAGAGGTAAAATTTGAAGTTTAAAAGAAAAGCGTGAGAAAAGTGATGAAGGGGTTGGGTATAAGTAGAAGTGAATGGAGTAGTGACGTCGATAAAATCTTTAGTAGGATTGGCTAGAATCCCGGAATGGCAGTAACACAACCGAATTGTTTCGGGAAGTACACCGGTCTATGCTAACCACGTCACTTGTGCAATTAATGAGAAGATTTCCTTCGAGATTTTTGGTAATAATAAAGGAGGGAAAATTTCCCAATTTAAATAGAAAATTTGACTCCAACCCGAACTCAATCACCTGTGTTCAAGTCAGAGGGGACTTCTGTTAATTGCCAAATTTAGCTAGGGATCAAAGAGAAATTTTTCACTCCTCTGGCCCGGGTCCAAGCCCGAGATTATCCACCATGGAACCCTGGGATTGAGCTTTGGAACCACCCCGGAGAAACGAAGAAAGGTCACTGAGCTCAGGAAGTATCCAAGGTGAAGCCCGAAACAAATAAATCGAGCTCTTTACACTAAATTAAGGCTCACCGAGGTCGAAACTACCTCGTAACCTCCTCAAGAGCCTGTCATCCTCTCCATACTTAAATGAGAACTTATTAAGCAATGGGCCCATACCTTGGGATTGCTTCATCTAGCCGAGGGAAGATATAGACCTATCTGGACAAGTAGCAGGATGCTCGCCAAAGCCCTGTTGCCACCATAGGGTGCCCACGGGGTCATCCCAAGATCTAAGGGACCTGGGAAGGTCAGACCAAGCTCCTAGTACAAAAACTAGGGCACAGATTTACCTCGTCCTACGAAACAGTACTCGACGACCTCCATGAAGAATCACGCCATGAGGGCACACATGATCATGTCCACACCTAATAAACATTAAATTGCCACGTACGTGCAAGACAAGAGATTGAGTTCCAAGAGGAAACCTACTTATCTCCAATAAAGATATTCTCAACTCCGTCATTAATCCAAAGTCAATGACTTTCAAATAAAATATCCTGTTCGATAATGAGGGAATGGATCTGGAGAATCATGGCGGGAGATTCACGAAGTTTAAACCTATTTGAACCATGTATAAATACGCCCAAGCATGATGAATGAATGAGCATGAATCAACAGTAAGAAAGGAAAAAGAAAGGAGATGGAAGAAGAGGTTAAACTCCGACCTAAATTCCGTGATCGGAACATGGCCATCGTTAATTTCTATATCTCGACAGGTATAAGGTTGCCACCTCGTTTTACCCCAGTGAGATTGGGTATATATTTGAGAGGTTTTTATTTTGTGATAAATAATATAGCCATGTTATTGTTCCTTTCCTCATTGCGTTAACATTTATTTTGAACACTTACCTTTACTCAAGCAATCTAGGTACCAAAGGTACTGAACCCCAGCCACCACCTCCATGGTAGTGGTTTCGAAGGTGTTAATTAGAATTTCCCATCTCGAGCAAATTTTCCGTTAATAATTTCAGATCGATATGCAAGCATAGAAGCCAGGATAGCTAGCGTCTTCCCATATGCAACCCATACTATATATGCTTGGCATTTTTCTAAAAATATAAGGAAACATTTCCATATAAATGATGTAGCACATAAATATTTGCAGCAGTGAAATCATACCGAGAATTGAAATATAACTGGCACATATATGAGTTACATAACCTTCACCTTACAGAACGACTGGTCACTTCTTCTATTCGTATAAAATCTGACCTGTGACAACATCGATGGTAAAAACCACTGCAAGAAGGCAACCTATTTGTTCCTATGCTCAAATGGAACCTCCTGTTGGAAAGGATCGTAAAGGTGGATTGACAAGTGAACGAATTCAATATGGGCCATAATCCAATGATACCCTCTGACATTGCACGATACCAAAAGCTACAATGCAATATAAAGTAATGTAAGATACGTTGAAATTAGAAATCAAATTTCCAATTTCCAATACACTTACCGTGTTGACCTCGTGTCATGGTCGACATCCAGATTTCTGAGTCCGCGGGCCCAAATAAGAGCGTCCTCGTCCCAGTGTGAGTCAGTGCAGCCCATGTGTCAGTAGGTTTGTCGATATCACTGAACCTATTTACCCACTGAAAGTACATAATTTTCTGCTCAACAATTAACCATATAAACATTAAAGACCAACTACCAATATAAACATCTGAGACCAATTAACAACAAACTTACATAGAACTGTGAATCAATGATCTCGACACTCTGACTGTAGACCTCAGGAAAATCACGCTGACACTTCCGCACGATCTGCAAATGTGCATCTATATGCTTACAAAAGGAGCCAAAACTAACGTTAAATTAAAGTCTTAAAAAAATTGAGCTAATGTATAATACATACCGTGTCTTCCAACTCCGTATGGTTTGTTTCGAACTCATTGAACCAGGTGACTTCGACCTCAGTCTCCACATCCACATCGTGTCTGTATCATTAAATACGAATACACGTTAAAATTAAGAAGTCGTACTAAAAAATCTAGGAAAATATTACCAAAAGTAAATGTGTTATACATTGTTGTTTTATCCTTCTTTCACCGCATGTACTCCTTCAGCTGTGCTGGATCAACTGATTCCGTAAGGTGAAATTTATGGGCCACATAATTAGACCTCTTTTGTCTACATGGGTCAGTGTAGAGGGCAGTTATTTGCCAAATGCGTTTGCACACCCGTAATAGTCGATCAATCTGAAAACTAAGGTCTGTTGAGCCCCCACTACCTAAAGCCCCGTATGACACAACTGTTGTAGTGGATATTGTACAGATAGGCTCCTGCAAAACATCTGGACCACCTACAATCCGGCTTCCTGAACCCCCTTTAGACATAACAGTAGATACTGTGGGGACTGGCTCTTGTTGAGCAGTATCTGAACGTGCAACAGCTGATACGAAACCAATAGTGTCCTAATTAGCAGTATTTGAAGGTGCAACATCTATCATGGTTGTAGGGTCATGAGAAGCACTATCTAAACCTGTTGTGTCCTGCTAACTCTATGCACCAACAACTACCATGCATGCATCAACATCTCGCGGAGTAGACTCAGTATGTGACATATGTGCTACAGTGTCATGTTGATGAGTATGTATTGAACCCTCATGGGACAAAGCCCAGTCTCTCGATGAGCTGTCTTTGTTTTCTTCTGATGAGTTGTCTTTATGACCCCCTGTGTGCCTATGTCTTACTGGGTCATCACCCCTATAGCCTCAAAAACCCTCGGCTCATCTGTATGCATCTTAGTCGATGTCTCATAGAGTGTACGTATCATATTAACAAGCTCCTTGTGTCGCTCTTGTAATCCCTGTCACTATTGCGGACCTTCTCCCGTAATGCGTTTAGGGCATTGATGACTTTGGCAAACCGACATTCCCATTGAGCTGGTACCATTTGAAGGAGAAAATCACAAGTCAGAGTTCTAATTCAAATTCTTATCTCAAATTTACCTTATGCAATAACAACGTATGTATATACCCCTCGTATAGGAGATCATCGGTTTGTATGACCTGCGGTGCCTCCACGTGCATGCTCTGTATAGGTAGGGTCAACACCAATGGAATGTGCAACATGACGCACTAATCTGACACGGGTCGGCCTGACAGGTGCATCAGGAACATTACTCGGTACACTTGGGACATTACTCGGTGCACTAACATCAGTACTCTACTGCTCGGATGTAAGGGATTTGGATCTAGTTGATGTGCCGATGTGCCGATGTCTGCATCTCTCAACTCCCCAACATGTTCGGAAGACAGTGAGAGATCCCCCCAACATAGTCACCGCTGAAGCATCATCAGGGTACATATTGTCTACCTTATCAATCCTCTGGCAGCACCATATACCCCTTTTCACTTTTGTGGCGGTCAGTGCTTCTTCCACGAACATCTGAAATTTTATCAAAAAAACAAACGTTATTACCTTTACGGTGAAAATCTTATCCAGTTTCTCTCCCTTTGGTCGCCGAGTAAAGTTCCACTTCAGAATACGTGACAAGGGTTGTTTAACTACCCTCGGAGTCGCGAATTGTGTGGAATGGGTTGGGATAATTCAAATGTAAAAACCTATAACAAATCCAATGCAAATATGATTGGTTAGTTGGAAAACATAATAACTCAATAATTAAATTTTTAATGGTAATGAAGATTCAAAGGCTCACCAGTAGCACGTATGCCAACCCGAAAACGTTGTATCTCATCGGTCTAGACAGAATTACCTTTTTGAACCCAAATATGGAGTATTTGTAGATATGCAAACCCCATAGGAACACATTGAATGCATCCAAGTCATCAACAAGACGCAACTGCCATATAGGGATGAAATTCTTCTCTTCCACTCCGATCAAAACACAATTCAACATGTACATGAGACATGGCTTCACTTTATCAAATTGCTTTTGCCATTGACCTTGTTCAATCCTTGCTTCAAGTTCAGCAAAGGTGACCGCATCTCGACCACCGAAATACATGTGGTGTATGCCATTCAGGACATCCTCATATTGCTCTGTGTCTGGTATGGCTCTGAACTTCAACCCAACGATAAAAAAAAACTTCACCCTAGAAAATCGAACGCTACGCGAACCCAACATAAACCTCATCTCATCACTGGGTCTGTCGTGGTGTAACTCACGCAATAGCAACCGATGCACAATACCACTGGAAAATGCCATTTCTCGCTACATGTGTTGGAAATGGCCATAACATGACTGCCGATACATATCTCGTTCTTCAGCCGCATTTTCCAATACTCAATCAAGTGCCTCTTCGATTACTTGTAGGTTTTACATGTGGTTGTGGTGAGTAATCTTGACGTCATACCAATCGGATTGGAGAGGTTTTAACTTGGCCCTCAAATCCCTCGTATTTCTCATATGCAATTCATAACCATACAAAATTTAGATCATGAAATTTTTCCCAGTAAGTCTCGGAACAGTATAGCAAAGTCTTGAAACAAATATAAAAGTCTCGGGAAGCAATACAAAAGTCCCGGACAGTGTTACAAAAGTCTCAGAGCATGAACTAAAAGTTTTGGACAATAGTCTCGGATAGTTTTATAAAAGTCTTAGATAAAAGTTTCAGAAAACTTATACAAAAGTCTCGAACAGTGTTATACAAGTTTTATCAGAGACTTTTGTATAAGCTTTCCGAGATTTTTGTCCGAGACTTCTGTAACACTGTCCAAGACTATTGGTAACACCGTATGAGACTTTGGTAACACTTTTCGAGACTTTTACTACCCTATTTATTGTTCATCGTCTTCCCTAATCTAACCTTAGAAATCAGAAACCAGGTCTAAAACTAAAAACTCTAGAAAAAAGATCTAACAATGCAAAAATACGAAACGAATGTATAACCCAACAAAACACAATCAAATAGGTATTCAAAATCAAATCTTTGAAGTTATATACTTTGTTTTTCACCGAAATGTTAAAATCAAAATGGAAATGGAAAAATAAATCCTTGTCATCTACTGTCGAAATTCGGTTGCTTGGATGCTCTAAACTGTCGCGTAACTTCTCTACGTCGTGTAACGTCTCTCTCTACTATTTCTGTTAAATGAAAAGTAAAAAAATAAAAATCAAACATAAGTTTTCAAAATAGCTACGTGTGAGTTCTTTTAGGGGTATTTTTGTCCGTTCATCATACTAGGTGTCTTTTAAGCATAATTTATTAAAATAATGTCAGTGTTCAAAACCCACCTCCAAAAAATACCACTTAATTTTTGTACTCATACTTAATTACAACTGGGTTACAAGTTTCACTTTGTTAACAATCTTATAATATTTATATATAACATATATAAGGTATTAAGGTGTGGCATGGTATGGGCGGGTAATTGGGTGAATCCTTATTTATTTTCACCTTTTTGTCTCTAAATTATAACTTATTTTTTTGAAAAAAATGTGTATAGTCCCTATTGATACTCTTTAGGGATGAATTTGAATTTTCATCGGACCTACCTGGGACGATATAATTTGGGATAAATCTTGAGCTATTGGAATGAAAAATAATTACCCCAATAGCCAATTTTTTTCTTGTAGTGTAAGTAACCCTAATTTTTTTATATATTTACTTTTTAAATCTAGTATATTAATTTGGTAGATGAGGTTGATATTATCAACATGAGAGTGGGAGACAAATTTGATTTGGCACAACCTTTATATATAATTTGTGGAATTAGATATATACGAGAGACGATGTCCTACCTAATAAGGGGAAAGTATGAACAAATCACATGGCAACACAACTGTATATGTAATATATATATAGTGGATATACAGTATATCATGTCTCAAGTCATGATAAGAGAAAATGTGAACCATATCAATCTGGCAAGCACATATGATATATATAATATATAATGCAGATATTTTGTTTTATCTCTGCAGATTGAATATCATCAGTACAACATATGGGAACATGACGTATTGACATGTGAAGTGGCTAACGATATATAAGTGTCTGTGAAATGTATATATAAATATTTTATAATAATAATAAGAATAATAATGGGTCTAATTAGAAGTCCAAAGCTCAGCATTTTTCATGACCTTGGAGACACTCTCCAGCACTTCAAAAGGAATTATGTCCCCTATCACCACTACCCTCTTGCTTTCCAGGTTTACTTTGTATGAGCTCACTCCTGATCATTTTTAAGTTTCAGAAAAAGAAAAAAGAGAATTACATCAAGGTAAATAAATGTGAACACAAGAAATGCATGGATCCATGAAAACTCTCATAGTCAAAAGAAGAAGCAGAAGAAGACGATTCTTTTAATATATTAGAGAAAAAACTTCATCAGTATGGGTACAACATGTCATGCATCTTTAATTCGGTTTGTTCATGTGTTATTTTTGAAAAACTATATATCAATAGTGCTGGTGATTGAGATAATTAAAATTTAAATAAATTTAATTTCATACATGATTTGATTTTATTGGATAATTATACAAATATTGATAGACATGGTACATACATTACACCAAACACAAATTAAATTGATAGCCTTTAAGATCGGTGTGATAGCAAGATTTGATTCCTAAACCCTCTTAACACACATTCAAGATCTTAATTGGGTAAATATTTTGAGATGCAAATTAAAAAGGGTAATTAATTCCATGACATACCTTCCAACTTTGAAATATGTTTCTCAACCTTTCTTGCACAGCCATTGCAGTGCATGGACACCCTTAACACCACCATCTACAGATACATTATTATTATTATTCAAGACAAGCACAAAACATCAAATATTATAGTCCCGGCCATCACATGTATATTTGAAAATGATCACAAGAAAAATAAAAGTTGGGTACCTTGGGCTTCAACTGAAATGCCAAGGTCTGCTTAGTGGCAACGACATCCTTCAATCTGAGCAACTGGCCTTCAGTGGCTATGAGTGGTTTTTTCTCAAATTCATCATCATCTTGAGTACTTTCTATAGTGTTAAGGCAGAAACAAGAACATGATGAGCCTGGAGACAGACAAAAACAGTCTAGTATCTTGCCAAAACTCAGTTTCCCCATCTCACCCACCCCACAACAGCAAAATCTAAATAAAATATATAATCACTTAGCAAACCACAACGTACATGCCCATACAAACTGTTATGGGAACAAAGCTAGAAACCCATTACTGGTACGGAATATGGATGATGATGCATTAAAAAATAGGAGAAACCGATCAGAGAGAGAGCTAAATGTCAACTTTTATTGGGCCAAGGAAACTTATGATGAAGAAGAAAAGAAGAAAAGAAGACAAGAAGCCCTATATAGAATTATAGATCAGGCTATACTATGTTGTCAACAAGTTTGGTAAGGGACACAGTAATAAGAAAAGACTGCTAACTGTAATCACAAAAACATGCGACTATGGTACTTTTGCCAGCCAGTGGCCACCTTAAATTCTCTGTTTAAAGGACTGAAAGAAAGGAATTTTGTGTGAGATATTATGGTCAGTGAGCGACTGAGCGAGAGTACCGGGAGTGACCATATCATGCGAGTATATATTAATTCAATAATTCCGGTCAAGATGAGGTTGACTTCAGTACTTTGTTTCTTACTTATGACTTGTGAGTTCAAGTCAGCCACCTTCTCCCAAATCCCTAATTATAATAATATTAAATAAATAAGTAAAGAAAGCAAGAAATTAAAACATTGAGGAAGTGGAAGCATCGATAAACTTTTATTGACATGTGATCATGCCTGATGAGCTGAGGGTAGAATAAATATATTTATATAGCGTCTCATATTTAAAATATTTTTGATACTATTTGAGTGTGTTAATGTTATAATTTGATATAAAGTAAAAAAAAACACACTCCACTACAATGTTAAATTTGATACAATAATAAATACTGTTTTTTCAATTACAAAACTACCATTGTATAGCTGTATTGAATGTATTAATTGACTTTTATAATTTTAAATAATAAAAATTATTATATAAATGAATGTATTACCTATGTTTATTGATTTCTATAATTTTAAATAAAAATAAAAATAAAAATAAAAATAACATTTCAAATAGAATTATGCATTGGAATATAATGTTAAAATGATGTGCTAAATATAGTATTTTACTATTTTTTTATATCAAATTTAACATTGGTATTGGCATATATATATATATATATATGTCTCACTCTCGGATAAGCAAAATATGCTAAATTATGTTCAAAGCTGTTTCTGTACAATCCATGTCAATAATAAAAAATGTAATTAAATTGATCAGAACAAATATATATATATATATATATATATATATATATATATATATATATATATAGACATAAATATTTATGTTAGCAAAGGAATATAATGAAAAAAGTACGCACGGATTTGAATGAAATTATATCAATATATCTAAATCTCTCAAACTCAAATTTCTAATACATTAAAAATCAATCTAAATTTGTATTATATTAGTTGAGAGAAAGTTTTTTGTCTTATGTTTATTATTTATTAGTGATTTTTGTTTGTACTGTGTCAAGATTTGTGACCCTTATGTGTACCAAAAGTTATGCAATTTAATAAAATGAATATGGTATAGAGTGATGTACTCTTTAGTGGCCACTTAGCTTTATCCATAATTTACTTAAAAAAAATACGCATCCGAAGTCATTTGGCATGATGTCTTAAAGCATGCGAATATGGTCAAACAAGTTAAAATTATCGTGAATGGGATTAATTAGAAGGTAGAGATGTGATGTATAGAATAATAATTCAAGAGAGACAGTGACGAGAGTGGAAGCTGCGACTGATTTGTCTTGGCCTTTATTATTATTGTGGAAATGCATGTGACAGACGGCCTCAAATTATTGGTGGCTATGAGCTCAGTCTCAGTGTACAGTTGTGAATTATGATTTTTTTCGAATTTCAAAGCTTTTCTACACACAAGTAACAGGTAACAGGTAACAGGTTGGTCTATGTGATGATGGTTCCTTTTGAAACCGAGAAAGCGACGAATTTTGGAAAAGTTAGTAACGATATCATGTTAGGCACGTGTAGGTCACATGACTTTACTGTTCAACACCCAAAGCCAGAGAGCTTGCCTATTGTACATGGCACCCCAGCAGAAGAGAGAAGCTACGGGTGTGTGTAATGTGTTCGATTTTGGATCATTAAGAGGGAGCAGAAAACACCCTTCACTAACGTTTTTCCCGGTGACCGTAGGAGATCATTATAGAGTCCTCTGTCTCCACTGCAATCACAGTTCATGTTTATTATGGTCGGTCACATTGCATGTTATTATGTTCAAATTGAATATTAGTATAGGGGTATGGTCGGCATCAGGAGGTTAAGTTATGGACTTGATTGTATTATACTTTAGATAAATTAAGGGGAATTTCAATTATGATCTATTCTTGCCAGAAAGAATTTGAGTTGACACTATCCATGTTTAACAGAGCACTTGGAATTTGGACACCACACTAAACCGGCATCAAGCTTTTTATGTCTAGCTTTGTTGGCTTGTTGCCATTCAACTCTTTTAAGAAAAATGATAGTGCCCTCAAACGCAAAGGACTAAGGAGTAGGTCCAACGGTCACCACCGACTGATTGCTTAAAAAATAACGAATTTATAAACTTCATTATGTTATTCCTAGTCTGTGAAACTGAGATTAATTTATAGACATATCATACTTCTAACAGCCAAAAACCATACGTTTCTTACACATACGTACTTTCACATTAGCTACAGGATCCAGCATCCTAGATTAATACTAATATTGATTGAGATCTGCCAGGAACAAGACTAACGCAAAGGTTATTAATAATCATCCTAATATTGACGTTGATGTTGATGTAGATGTAATTCTATTCTATTCTAAGCTAAATTTGCATTGACGAATGAAGCGCATGAGCGGCAGGAGGACCACTAGTTACGCGCACATATTTCCGCCGTTTAAATTCTAATTGGACAAGCGTTTAATTTCTGGTGTGTAAGTCCTGATCAGATACCAAATAAATTGCCTATATCGAGGATGCACTTGAACAAACAAAAAAAAAACGATGAAGACTGCTCTGCTATTGGAAGTTATAACTATAATGTAGTTTATCATTTCAGCTAATTTGATATGCCAATGCATGCCTAAACATTGGTTACTATTTCGTATTTAGAGCCAATCAAACCATGAGGAACAAAAAGTGAAACAAGAACATGTGAGATTAAGAAAGTCAAAGCCTATGACAATATCAGTTCAATACGCAGCTGTATAGATTGTTGATTTTTCGTCTTTTCCTTTACCTTTTTGTATCATTCTTAAAGGATTGATTATATTTGTAACAAGCTATAAAAGATGAACCGCAAGTGTGTATTAAAGGAAAACCTAAAAGAAAGAGTGGAAATGAGTCAGCACAATTGAATTTGACCATATTTATGCCAAATCTGAAGCTTTTAAGGGAATTTTCAGGTTTCTGTTCGCTATCTATACTGCAAAGTCTACTTCAATCAGGAGTTGTAACTTCTCAAAGTGAAAAGCTCCTCGTATACTATATCGGTATGGATGAGTTATATGGCTGTAATGGAAAAATTCAGAGAAGTGAGTTTATGAAACCAAGAGACCCATGAAATGTACTTTATAATTAAAATAATAACAATAATATATTAAAAAATAAAAAAAATGAGAATAAATTGATAAAGAATTGACACCAGAATGCAGTTACTGTGAGGAGAAACCTCATTATGGGTTAAAAAAAAGTCCATTTATATAACTTAACCAAGTGTAGATGGTGTATAAGAACATTTCATCGAGGCATGAACATTCCTGCATAAGCCATTTTTTTCTTTCTTTACTTTAATATTAGAAGAAAATCAACAAATCTGATATCTGAACATTTGTGCAATGTTTTTAACTTGCTAAGTCATACCAAAAGTATAATCAGAAGAATAAATACTAAAGAAAGATGATGCTATTAAAATAATTTACTTACCTATTGCAGTAAAATTTAGAGAAAATAGACCTTTCTAACTGTATAATTAAGTGTTTTCATTGTTTTTACAAAACAGTCTACTGAATAGACAAATTTACCACTGCCATTTCTATTATTTTTATAATTTTATTTCTTAAAAAAACTGTTTTTTAAAAAAATTATTGGAGCACCTCCGATGGAGGTCACTGCCCACACAAAAACAAAATAAAAATAAAAATCTGTGAAGAAGGAGATTAAACACACCGGAATTAAACACACATAAGTTAAGCACGCTAGGAATTAAACACACATTGATTAAACACGCTAGGAATTAAACACATAGATTAAACACACCGCTGGAAAAAAAAAATCTTTCTTCTTCTTCTTCATTTTTTTTTAGATCGGAGGCCCGAGACCTCCATTGGAGGTCAGTGAGATCTCCATTGACGGTCTCGCCAACCTCCAATGGCCTCCAATAAACAAAAAAAAAAGTATTTTTGTTTCAAAAACCATTAGGGTATTCTTGTCCAAGCAGTGGATTGTTTGGTAAAAACAATCAAAACACTAATGCTGGTGAAAAAAAAAAAAATCACTAAATTTATGGTTCGTTTCAATTTTTACCCCAAAATTTATATACCTATCAAATCTTGAAAGTAATTATACCAATCTTATCTTGAAAGTATATACCTCTTTCATACATAACCAAATTCAATCGAAAAATCTTAGTAATTCCATGACGGACCATGAAGTTTTGAGCCTTCACATCTCTCTATAATTTCTAAAGTAATTATTAATCTTAATTTTTGTCTGGAATTATTTTCTAATGGAAGACCAGGACACAAAATTTACAAGTGAAGCTTCGATTAAAGGTATTTGATCATCAAAATGTCATTGAAACACATTTTCTTTTGACTTACTGTCTTAAACAATACAATCCTAAGATATATTGATACGTTTCAATTACTAACTATCCTATGCACCGATTTTAAGTATATCTTAACCATTTCCTGTAATCTTCTTTCTTTTTCCTATTTTCCAATCAAAGAAATAAATTCAATATCAATAAACCAAGGATTTACAAAGGACAAAGATAATAAGAACTTGTAAATTAAAATGCCACAAGATCAATGTATTCCAAAGGATGTATATAAAGAATAGTCAGTACTGAAAATGTAGTAAGCTATTATATAGAGCTAAATCTAGCGCAGAAAAAAGGAAGTCAGAAGTAACAATGGAAATGCTGAAGTAGGAAAAGTTATAACCAGTGATGCCAGCGTTTTACCAAGAATAACTATATATGCAAAAGATTCTTTTCAAATAACTCCATAGTTTAGTAGATGCATCCATTGATAGTGGAATATCAAACAATGAGCTTATGAGAAAAAAAAAGGCACTACTGCAGCATGTGACAACTGTAAAACAAAACACTAGACATTAAATAATAGAAGATTTGACAATTGAAAAACAGAAATTACAAGAACATAAAGCTTTACAACATTTACGTGATCCAAAGCTATAATTGTGAGAATCATCAAATTACTGACCTGCTAAATCAAAACCAGTCTGATCAATTCAAATCACTGGTCAATGTTCATCCTTGAATATCTGCATAAGAGAAATAGACATAAAGAAAATACTCATATATATGTAAGTGAAGACATAAAAGTTAACTATGTTAAGGCTTGCTCTGCCAGTGCTCAAATCCATTGTTCAAAAGCTCTACAGTGGAGAACTATTAATTCCCTCACAACCAAACGTTCTGTCTAAAATTACACAAATCAGTTGCCTTAAGATTCTTAACCTGTGTCTCAAAATAGACCAAACTGTAATAATAAGTTAATAACCCCCATCAAATTGAAATATGAGCATTCTGTCTTCTCTTCTTTATGAACTTTATGAACTCAATTGTGAGTTCACCATTTCAAAAAGAAGCTGTTCATAATTAGCGAGATTGCTGATTTAAGTATCTTCATTATATTATAGAGAATGCCACCAACTGAAATCAAATTTAACAAAAACGGACATACTCTCCAATTAACATATTGAAAAGATGCCGAAGCATGAAAGAAAAGAATGGGATGATAAAATAGAAAAACTTGTAAGGAAATAGTTAGAGAATCTTCAATGCTACAGACCCAGTGACACCTAGAGAAGATAAGTGTCCTGTTGAATGAGTATGATAATCACCACTGGTTGAAGCACTGGTAGAACAATGTGCAGCTCCAGCAGCAGCAGGGAAGACTGGCCACCTGAAGATATCACACTCCCTTCATAGGACACATGGATACACAAAAAAGACTTGGATATAAAAATCAATACGACTGAATTCAGATTTATAAAGCATTATGCCAATCATTTCAATTCAAATCAGAAATCCATTATTAACAAATTATAACTTCATATAGGGACTTAAAATGAAATCTTAAAGCATTATGCTCGAGAAGATGAATCTAGATTTTAAATTTTTAACAAATGTTGACTATTATAAGGACATGTCAACAGAAATTCAAAGCTACGGGCCCCAATGCATCTGAGAAGAAATAGATTAAGTTATGAAAGAAACTCATACAATAAAATGATTGTTAACATACCATGTCATCTCAGGATTTACAAAACTCTGTATTTGAGGAACATATCCAGTGACAGGCATATTAACAGCAGGATGGCCATGGTCACCATTGTACTGGCTCCCATTTTTCATGGCTGCATGTCCAAACATCAAAACTCTAACTGAATGAAAATTCTCCAGTAATATTATACAAAACATGCCCCAAGAATTTACCTGTACTAGAAGTAGGCAGAAACAATAGAGCTTAAGTATCTTTGTTTTGTGATTTTAGGGATATTATGTATCTTGTATCTGGGACTGTATTGTTAAGGATATTATTTTCTTTTCTTTTTTTAGGTTTCTTTTATAACCGAGCCCATCTAATGAAGATATATTCCATTTAGGTTTGAGACTCAAATGGTTTTGAAGCAATTCTATGCTAGAGAAGCACAATGGGGCATCTGATAAGTCCAAGAACTATTGTACTAGCAATGTGAGACTCGGATCAAAATAATCCACAGCGAATTTTCACAATGTTATAACTACTAGTATCACCTGCCACAAATTGTTATAGAAGTTATAGCAGTAAAAGGCTATGAAGCTACAAATGATAATAACCATAGATGCTGCTATAACAAGTAGCATAATGGCAACCCTGAGAGCATACGGTTAAATAAGCGATATACCTGGAAAATGTGCTCCAGTGGCATTAAAGTTCTCAACACCTTGTGCCCCTGCAGATATAAAGGAGCATCTTCCCCTTGAAGAGTGTTGATTCCTTCTCGACTCACTGCAACTTTTGATCTGGTTTGAGTTTTCGATGTTTCTGGTTCATATGAATTTAGTAAAAAAGCTTCAGATGAAGCATGAGCTTCACTCCCACAGCATGGACAGAATCGCTGGGTAGAAACTAGTAAAGAAGGTCGAATAATGCTTTCAAGAGACATTTGTTGAGCGAAAGAATGTGCCAATGAATATACATTGTTTGCATGGCTATAGGGTGGGGTCAATGGATGACTTAGAGTAGTTGGGAAAAAAAAAACCCTCTGACCCATCATCTGGGTAGATTCTATCATGTAGGTTGGCCAGCTCATAGAAGACTGAAATGGTGGATTCATCAGATAGTTTTCAGAAACTGGATGAATGAACTTCTTTGCATAAAGCATGTCTCGCCCAATAGGGTTAGCTGCAATCTCCCCATCAAGCAATTCATTGGATTTTGGCTCATTATTGTTTGGTACTGAAGAAGTTGGAACATATCCATATGGTTTTTCAGGCTGTACATCCTTTTTCTGTGTCAAAGAATTAAAATGATTTGGACTTGAAGAATTAAACATTTGCAAAGCAGAACTCATGTTTGTTGTGAAGACATGCATCTCAGAGGCAAGTGGATCAGACTCTACATCTGAAATGTGTGAGAATGCTCTCACTGAATTGGTATTTGAAGTCATACTCATGTCCACAAACTTTCCATGTCTGAAAGGTCTGTGAACAATAAAGGTCATGTCAAAACAGTTTTTCAATTGAAAGAACTATGAAAAGAATTTTATACCCAAAATGTTTAACATACTTCTTGTCCTTAGTTGAGAATATTCTTGCCGATTCAGAACTAGAGGTCATTTCCCAGGGCTTTGAATATCTTCAAAATCGGTAAACAATAAATGTCAATCCAATATAAATTTCATAAAATTGCGATTGTGAAAATAACTTCTATACACAAATTTTACTTACTGCTTGTTTCTTGTTGAGAATACTCTTTCCATATTGGTGTTCAAAGTCTGGCCCTGGGGGTTCTTAGATCTTAAAGGTCTGCAAAAAAATATCAATATCAAGATATATTATATGAAAAGAGGACTGAAAGGGTTGTTATATCCAAAATTTTAACTTACTGCTTGTTTTTTGTTGATGGGTTCACACTGCTGCTTCTCATAGTAGGCTTATACTTTATAGGCCCTCTCCCTTTAACGATTCTTGAATAGTAGATTTGATTGTTAATGTTGTCATGGGGTTTAGACCAGTTCGCTGTTATGTAACCACAACCTCTGCTTTCATTCTTGTGATACCCTGGATGATAATCTTCAGGAGTCCTCCTAACCTGCTAATTAATATGAATAAAAATATCATGTTGATGCTTTCATAATGGCACTTCAGTTTTTTAACAAGTGCAGCACATTAATGTGTTGTTCCGCTACTGACTATAAAAAGCACGAGGAAATGGAAAAACAATATTCAACATGTGGACAGAACTTCAATAAACTTCTTATCATAAGTTACCTGCAAATTCATCTCTTCAAACTTGTCATGCATCCATTTTTCTTCATGCTTTGGTTCTCTTTCATCAATAGTATGCCTGAAAGACACACATATCTGCATCAAGCACATATAAGGCAGGCAATAAAAGAACGTAGGAAATAAAAAACAAATAGAAACTAATATGCAGTTTTTAGAAAAATTAACCAAAATTGTTTTAAAATAATAAACAAAACTACTCTTTATAAGGCATGATAATTCATGTCAATCCTCTGTATACTGTATAACAAATCACTCTGTCATTCTAACTGAAAATCACATTGAAAGTCAAAAGGAAATTCTAAAACTCCTAGAAATTTTTTACAAGGGAACAAGGTGACAAATTTTAGACTGTTAAGGTGAAAAAAATTAATGTATGAAATATGATTAACAAGTGTATAAGTAACAAGACTTACTTCTCAATAGAATGTTGAACCGTAATTTGTCTCGAGTATCAATGCTTCATAAGAAACAGAATATAACGCCCAATGCCAAATGCCATTTAAATTGTTCCCCCATGAATCATGATGATGCCACATCCAATCATTTCAATTCCACTGTAGGTCTTTCAATCACTTGGGTTTAATCGGAAAAAAATAAATGAAAAATAAAATAAAATAAATAAAAAACTTAACAGATACTTGTTGGTATTATACTATTATCTATCTGTTTGTCAGTACAGTTTGTAAAGGCAACTTATCACACTGTAGAATAGTTGGTGTCACATTGTAACTTATTTTATAGCTCCTTAGATGTTTAGATCATGAAATTAGTTAGCTGGTTAACCACCAATTCACTTGAAATTTTCTCCACTCAAACAATCTAGCATGAGCTTACGTGCACACTACAAAAAAAAAAAAAAATCATCTCGTTAATTTTCTCTCGTTTTCTATTAGTTGCCTGAAGCTTCCTAGAGCTTCAATTCTAGCATTCCAACGCTGAAATTTCACATAGTTCAGCAAATTAAAGGCAATAAAAACTATGAAAATCCAAGTCAAACACAATCATTGAACATCTACAAATATAAATATTCAAAACAAAAAAAAAAACCTTAGAAAATAAATGATTAGGATATGTACAGAGCGAGTAGTGGTACCTGCGACGACCGCGACCATAGCTACGGCCTCTAAAGCGATCATCATGCATGTAAAACGCTCCTAATTTTTTTCCTCTTCAATTCTCTGCTTCACCTCTTCTGTAACCTCTCCTTCTCCATTTTTTCGTTCACACTCTTTTCCTTCAGAATCTTCTTCTTGTTGTTCATCATCTAACGCTTCCACTTCTGCGTCTCCAAGCTCCTCACTCTCATTCACAGACGACACTTCATGATCGTCATCATATCCTCCTAGACCGTCCGGTTCATCTTCGCGACCAACACCGAACCTCCGATTACTCCATGTAAGCCTCTCTCTCACCTCTGCTTCACCGTCGTCGTTAGCGTCGTCGTCGTCTTCGTCGCTCGCTTCTCTTCTTCGCATTGCCAACCCTAACAGCGACTCCTCCGAATCGCTCTCGTACACCGCTTCTTCTACTCTGTTCTCTTCTCCGGAATTCGCCATTGATTTCGCTCAAAACCTGAGACGAACTTGAGTAGAGTTAGGGTTTTGGTTATGGGCGAGTTGTTTTTACTTCACAATTTTGTCTGCTTATAGAATGTACATTTTGCTGAAAATGGAGTTGATTGTCGTTGTTTTTTTTTTTACTCGGAGCTCGGCGCTGAAAAGAGAACCGGAAACAGTCTTTCCCGTACCGTTTCCGTTGGACGTTTGCCAGCTCAGCAATAAGTTGTCTCATTTTACGAAGCGAGTGGATCCCACTGTTTTAAGGCGGGCGGCGTTGGCTTAAAGTAGCGTGGACCTACTTTATTTAACCACGAGTTGGGACGAGCCCACCGGAATCCAGATGCATTTCTTTACACATTTTTTTTTTTGAAAAGATTTCTTTATTCAGTTTTTTTTCCTTTTTCTTTAAATTTCGGGTAAATAGTATTTTAATCACTGAATCTTACCTTAATCTGCATGTGAGTCCACGGGTTTTTGGTATTGTAACTTTTAGTCCATACATATTCTGACAATTTGGATTGTAGTCCCTACAGTCCAATTCCGTTAGGATTTCACTGAATTCGTTAAGTCAACAAGGGTAAATAGGTAAAATCACGATTCAACTTCTGCAAACTTTAGTTTAGGCAAAATTGTCATTTCAGGTGCCAAAAAAATTTAATAAAAAAAGAAACACATGTTGGTGTTATTGTGCCACGTCAGGCTCCCACTATACACAAACGAAATACAAAGAAAGGCAGTGGTCCCTTTGTAGAACATTCTTGTCGTTGAAACATTTGAAGCTTCAACTGTCATCAACTGGTGAAGCTTCGTTGGCACCATAACCAAACCCAGAACCCTTTTTCCCCTTCATTTTCCTCTTCGTTTTATACTTTGTCAACCCCAAATCATCTTGTTCCTCTTTTTATTGAAGTCGTTGTGAAGGTTGTGGTGCAAAGGAGTTTTTGGAAGCAAAGTGTGCCAAATGTACGTTTTATTTCTGTCAGACGTTTTTTTGTTGATTTTTGTTAATGTTGTGTTGCATTGTGTGTATTCAATGCTTTTTCATGATTTGAAAAATGATTTCTAGGGTTTTAGAGATAAAAATTTGGGGTTTTTGATTTAAAGTCATTCAAGTGTAATTTTTAGGTTATTCATACAAGTATTGGTGTGTAATTTACAAAGAAGTTACATGGAATGGGAAAAGTTGTGTTTGATACATGTATTTCGTTACATTAGGGTTTCAGTGTTTTGAAAATTGAGATTTTTTTTTAAAGCGACATTTAATTGTAATTGATTGTTTTTTGAACCTATTTAACTTTTTTGTTGATTAATAAGTTGCATGAACTGTGTTTAGTTGTTTGTCATTCGTGTATTTTGTAAGATTAGGGTTTCAGTGTTTTGAAATTAGAGGTTTTTTAACTACAAAGACATCAACAAGCAATTGCGAGTTTGTTGAACCTATTTCACGTGTAATAGCACGCACTTGCTGGTAACCGCATGTAATTGCTTATGCTTGAACTTCCATGTAATTGCATGTAATTGCTTATGCTTGAACTTCTATGTAACTGTGTTATATTATTATTGCAGTTTGTTGACGAATAACATTGTTAACGGAAAATTTGCTCAAGATGAGAAATTTCAATTAACACCTTCGAGACCATTACCACGGAGGTGGTGGCCGGGGTCGGTACCTTAGATACCTGACCTGTTACAATAGAAATGAATATTCGGATGCTACTAGGATGATAAACGAGAATTTTATTATTGATCAATTATGGTATACAGAAATCTCCCAAATACGCTCACAATCTCTCTTGGGCATAGAAGGGTGAGAACCTCGTGCCTGTCGAATAGTAGATACAATGGTGACCGTGTTCTAATAGCAGAATTTAGGCTCTCTCCATTCTCTCAATCCTTGTTCTCTCTATTTCGCTTTACCGTCGATCTGTCTCTTCTCAATTGTCGGCTCTCTCTATTTGTGCCTCCTCTTTCTACCTCATGCTTGGACCTAGGGCTGTCAATTCGGGTTCATGGGTCGGGTTGACCTCAACCCGACACGACCCGAATAGAACTAACTCTTAACCCGACACGACCCGTTTAATTAAATGGGTTAACCTTCTGAAACCCAACACGACACGAATAAATACACGGGTTAAATGGGTTGACCCGTGACACGTTTAATAATCTAATCGAGTCATACTGAGTCGAGTTTGACCTGTGTGACCTGTTTGACCCGAACCCATTTAACACATTTGCCTAACATTTTAAAAAAAAAAATCATATTAATCTACCACAAATACATCAAACCTTATAGAGTAATAAGTTTTAATAATCCAATCCAATCAAATCTAATATAATATCATTAAATAATGCAACAAATATAAAATTAAATACAGTCATCCCGAAAGACAAATATAGTTATCCACTTATCCATAGTCCATACAAAGTTAAAAAAAAATGAATCCATAAATAATCCATAATCACAAATTGGTCCAGATTGTTGTCCAAAGAAATTGATGGATATGTATTTAATAACCTTGAATTGAACTTTGCTCGTGCATTGTTTGAGTACTGACAGGAGTACTGTCATTCTCCATTTTCCACAAATCTTTAGTAATTTCTTCACATTTCAAAATTGCACTCTCTACAATAATGATTAGGTGATATAAAATTAAATAAAAATATCAATTATTAAAAGTGAAATCAACAATACAATTATCAAAGTTACAGTAAATCATTACCTCAATTTCCAAGTATCCAATTCATCTTCTACCGGTCGGTTAAGAAGTAGGAATGAATTTGTCTATCACAGGTAGTCGCTCACCTGCATGTCTTTCTCATATCTAAGCTAAGCCAGAAGATGAATTGAAGTCTCAAGTAGGGGGGCTGCTAAGCACCAGTAATGAAGTGCAAATCCAGTGATCAGGACTAGCAAGAAGAACATTAAGTACAATTTCATTGTTCCCTCAAAAGCCAATATTAACCCATCGACACCTTTTCTTTTATTGCCGATACGACAATTTGATTGCCAATAAGCGTTCCTTATAACTGAGAAAGGTATCAGGATCCTCGAAGTGCATTTAATGGGCTTTCTTCGCTTTAAAACGATTATTGGGAAAACATTATTTTTTCTCTTCTGCTCTTTGAAAGCATCAGAACCCCACCTTCAGTGGGCTTTTTTAGGGAGTAGCCCTTTAAATCGAGTGCCAGGTGTGAATCTAGGAAGCTTAAGTGAGAAATAAGAGTCTGTATTGGAACAGAACATATGTATAATTCGAATTAGGAATGCCATGCAATTTGTATAAACCTAGCATGGCATGTTACGACCACGGAACAAACAACTTAGTGAAAACCCATTCTTTGAACCTTGCTGAGTAATCTCAATATCTTACAAGCCCCTTAATTCCCTTTTCAATATTGAAGTATCCCAGAATCCATCTGAAAAGCAAACAATAAAATAGAATAGGAATAGTCAAATAATATAAAAAAATAGAAAAATACACTACATAGCATAGTGTCAGGACCGAAATCGGATTTCCTTTATATAGAATAATAATATAGGATACAGAATACTTTGTAGGATATATGATAAGATATAGGATATAGGATAAGATATAAGAAATCATAATAGAGTACCTCCTTAGCCTTACCCATGGTTATAAAAACCCCTCTCTATAAGAATTCTGATATGACAACCCATATAATCAGAACATAACTATGATAAGATATTGCTTTTATTGATTTTAACATAGGGTATGTGAGTATGGACATATCATTTACGTCATATGTTTTCCCTTTCCTTCCTTTCCTAAACGCTCTTAAAAATGTACGATCTCGCGATGTCGGTGCTTCGTTCCACTACAAAAACAGCGGATCCCGCGCTTATGTATTATTTACTATATTTTATAGTTCCTATTATATGGGTAACTCGCACCTACATGTACTTTTTTCTTCTCATAGTTTCGCTACCACTAACCACTAACAAGGAATGCCCACAAGACATGTCAAGGTAAAGTGCTTATTGCAAGTAAAGTGCTTTACCGTTTCGTTCACCGGAGGGGCAGTGTACGATGTTGAGCTCCAGTCTTCTGTTCCTGCTATCCCTTATCCCGCTGCATCTTAGTTTCCATTGATTTCCGTTCTTTGTTTCGAGTGCTCTTTCTTTCGTTGCCAAGATACTTCCTTTCTATTCTTCCTTCACTCCATTGTTTTAGTACTTATTCCCAATTTTAACACAGCTTTAAACCTCCATTTTCTTTCTATGCTGTCCACATCTTTTCTTTCTTCTTCTTTTATTTTTTTCGTAACTTCTTTTTCCTTCCCTTCTGCCCCTAAATTTGTCTTTATTATTTATGTTTCCCTTTCTTTAATTTTAGCTTTTAGGATAATTGGCCAAGAGGTATATTCCTCTTCCTTTTTCCCTTTCCTTCTATAAACAAGTATTTTCTCGTGTTCCGTTAGAAGATAGGCTTTAACTTCTTCCCATTCCTCTCCTCGTTCTCTTTTTTTGAGTTTCAAACTTCTGTTTTTTAGTGGTATTCTTGTTACCTTGAGGAGGCCTACTTTTTTTATGTTTAATGCATTCCATCCCCTCGTGTACAGTAGGTTCATTTTCAAGGATCGCGATGCTTTTCCTATCTCAATATTTCTTTCGTACGGGTTAATTTTCTTTCCTTTAAAAACTTTATTTATTTCTATAATAGCATAAATTCTCTTATTTTTCTCGGGCTGCCGACTGAATACTAGGTTTTCTTTTCCTTTATTATCTTTTACTTCTTCCTTCTTTACTTCTACTTCTAGCTCATTGTACCTAATCTCAAATTTCCTTTCTCTCATGAGTTGCATTATGTTTTTCGGTGAGTCAAGAATCTTTTTTTGCTCTTCCGGTGCATACCCCGCTACTTTACACCTCTGCTTTACTTTTCCTAAAATACATCCACATAGTTGTAGAAAGACAAAGATGAAGAACTCTACAAAATCACGAACAACCAGATGAAATATATACTAGACTCAAAGCGAGTAAGCAATGGCTGGACGTGTACAAGGACCCACTCTTAAGGGAAGCTTATTTAAAAAGATACCACAATATAAAGAAGATATTCTAGGACTATTGAAAAAATTAAACAAGACCATGTAATTCTATAAAAGCATTAAAAGAGTACATGAGGGAAAACAACTATCAAAAGGAGAATGATGTAGAGTACCTAAAAGAGAAATATTTGGCCTTGATCTGGCTCATTATAAATTTGGTGTTTCCAAGATCACTAAAAGCAAAGCAACTATGTATAAAGGGAAGACCAAGCACGCATAAGTCACTCATGTTTAAGCTCATAGCTGAAGTAATAACAACCCTAAGTGGAAGGAACGAGAATAAATGATTTCACGGACGCACATGAATTTTTTGACTTGTGGGTACTGGATGAATTCAAAGAACCAGTCAAGGATTCTTATTCTGGCAGCCTTACTGAGGAAGGACAAGTTTACTTTAATACCTTATTAAGAATACTTGATGGGCATGAGTGTAAACTTGATGCCAAGTATCAATCGGTATTTACAAAACGAAACAATGTACCCATTATTTGTTCTACCAATGAGTTGGGTCCGGAATTGAAGAGAGTGGGGCCTTTCAATGAAAGATTCATATTCACCATTTTCAATACGCATATACAGGATATAAGGGCAGAAAGAATTCTAGCTACGCTATATGGATGTATTTTACGAAGAGTAAAGTAGAGGTGTAAAGTAGCGGGGTATGCACCGGAAGAGCAAAAAAGGATTCTTGACTCACCGAAAAACATAATGGAACTCATGAGAGAAGGGAAATTTGAGATTAGGTACAATGAGGTAGGAGTAGAAGTAAATGAGGAAGAAGTTAAAGATAAGAAAGGAAACGTAAACCTAGTCTTCAGTCTGCATCAAAAGAAGGGAATTTATTCTATTATAGAAATAAATAAAGTTTTTAAAGGAAAGAAAATTAACCCGTACGAAAGAAATATTGAGATGGGAAAAGCATCGCGATCCTTGAAAATGAACCTACTGTACACAAGGGGATGGGATGCATTAAACATAGAAAAAGTAGGCCTCCTCGAGGTAGCAAGAATACCACTAAAAAAAAGAAGCTTGAAACTCAAAAAGAGAGAACGAGAAGAGGAACAGAAAGAAGTTAAAGCCTATGTTCTGACGGAACACGAGAAAATACTTGTTTACAGAAGGAAAAGGAAAAAGGAAGAGGACTATGCCTCTTGGCCAATTATCCTAGAAGCTAAAATTAAGGAAAGGGAAACATAAATAATAAAGACAAATTTAGGGGCAGAAGGGAAGGAAAAATAAGTTAGGAAAAAAATAAAAGAAGGAGAAAGAAAAGATGTGGACAACGTAGAAAGAAAAGGGAGGTTTAAAGTTGTGTTAAAATTGAGAATAAGTACTAGAACAATGGAATGGAGGAATAATAGAAAGGAAGTATCTTGGCAGCGAAAGAAAGGGCACTCGAAACAAAGAACCGAAATCAATGGAAACTAAGAGGCAGCGGGATAAGGGATAGCAGGAATAGAAGACTGGAGTTCAACATCGAACACAGCCTCTTCGTTGAACGAAACGACAAAGCACTTTACTTGCAGTCAACACTTTACCTTGACGTGTCGCGTGGGCATTCCTTGTTAGTGGTTAGTGGTAGCAAAGCTATGAGAAGAAAAAAGTACATGTAGGTGCGAGTTACCCATAAATAGGAACTATAAAATATAGTAAATAATACATAAGCGCGGGATCCGCTATTTTAGTAGTGGAACGAAGCACCGACATCGCAAGATCGTACGTTTTTGAAGAGCGTTTAGGAAAGGAAAAGAGGGAAAACGTACGATTCCGCCTTTTTCCATTCATACTGCAGATGGATCCCTTAAAATGACAGTATACACAAAGTCACACTTTAGGGGAAAAAAATGAGGTACAATATAACAGAAGATTCACTTCCTTATTAACTCCCACTTCAGTCATAAAAAAAGAGTATCTTTACTTCAAATCCTAGTAGTCGGTCTCTCTATAGAACAATGTCCATACTCATATATCTTATGATAAAATCAATAAAAGCGGTATCTTATCATAGTTATGTTATGATTATATGGGTTGTAATATCAAAATTCTTATAGAGAGGGGTTTTTATAACCATGGGTAAGGCTAAGTGAGGTACTATATTATGATTTCTTATATCCTATCATATATCATATATCTTATCATATATCCTACAGAAGTATTATGTATCCTATATCCTATATCCTATATTATGAGTATTCTGGATAAAGGAAATCATGTATACTAATGAATGTTCAATCCCAGGTCTTTTATTGTAAAACAACAGTACACCTTTTGTATATGTTCATGATATTCCTATTTGGAATAGAGTTTATAACACACAATCCTAATGTTTACCCCATCTATGTCTACTTTGTTCCTACGAAAAGAATTCAGTATAATGCGATCTTTATCACTAAGCAGTATGACACTATCTATGCCTATCTTGTTCCTATGAAAAGAATTATTTAATATGCTATCTTTGAATAACCAGTTATTAAGATCATCATCTAATATATTAGTGAAATATTATTCTTCTTCTACTTTGAGTTCAAATAATTTGTTGCTTTATTTATATTTAGAGATAGAGAACGAAAATAAAAAGAAAATGTTCTCAATCGATGCTGAAAAAGTCAAAGAAATACAAGATAGAATAGTAAGGGAAGAGTATGTGTTCTCTCCGTTTATGATGGCAATTTTTGATGATTATGAGGATGATGCTGGTAAGTTTCGTGGTATGTGAAGAGAGTTCTTCGATATTTGAAATTCTAATCTTGAGTTTACTAAAAGCATTCTTATAGAACCAGAGGATCAATTAGTATTATCATCGCTATCTATTGTTCTAAAAAACAAGTTAAGCCAAGTGCTGTCATATCACTTGGCTTGGCCAATATTCATTTGATTTCTTCTTTCAGGCTTAGTCCGTTCAATCACCTGCTAGAACTGTAACGCTTTTATTCATCTTTACTCACTCTAATCTATATAAAGGAAAAAAATCCCAATTCTCATATCTCTCTCCCCCTCCCCCCCCCCCCCCCCCCCCCCCCCTCTGATGAGTTTTGCAGTTCAGTCTCTCCGATAGGCAGGTGCAGCTAGGGTTGGCCAGCTTCTCGGATCAACAAGTGGTCATCTGTTGAATCTTTTGATTCTCAACCTTCTTGTTAAGGAACTGGTAGTGATAGGTAAAAAAACTATATTGCGACCCATTGAACACGCCAGTAAAAAAACTATATTGCGACCCATTGAACACGCCAAAGAGAATCGACCATATAAAATAGAAGAAGAATTGGATAGCGAACCACGACATATGAACGATAAGGATAAGTGATAGACGATAGTAGTGCATAATTCACATAGAGTGATGGTTAAGTTGCCCCGTATAGATAGATTGCCCCGTAATGGTTAGGAAGTCAAAGTGAAATCAAGCATTCCATTCCATAATTAGGCGAAAGAGAGGGGAGACATGAAGAAATAGAGTTTATAAGATCAATTCCTATTCATTCGCGGGCAAAGAGGAAGCCCCCCACCGAAGGGAAAGTAAGAACCGTAGATAGATATAGTGTAAGCAAGCAAGGGGAGAAGTGGTAAGCAAAGCAAAGATCAATTGAGAATATAAGGATAGATTGTAAGCTACGAATCTCAAGTTATGGGTTATTAGTTCAACTCTTTCTTCTACTTGATGAAAGACTTAAACTGCCGAGGAAAGAGACTGATGCTACTAACGGAATGAGACTACTACTAGCGAGACCAAGATAAGGTTGAAAGAGAAAGATCACAGGCATGTGGTGAACCATACCGAGATAAAGCAAGGCACTTCCCAAGCTTGAAGTGGGAATTGAGATTAGCACAATATAGAGGTGAGCACGCGGCTGGCCTAGTGCGATGTCTCGAGTATGATACATGCGCCCCCTTCCTTTCATCAGATTGGAAGTAATTGCCTTAAACGGAATGAGCCGTATTTCTTATTTGTGAATTTCTAATGATCGCTGTCTTCCTAATTTCTTTGTACCATTCTGTCATCGACCTTGAAACATCAATGTCACAATCAAGCCGAAACCCTGCTAGCTTCAGTTCTTTATTACTCCCTATTTGTCTGACTAGCCTTGGGATGGGATATGGGGCATTCAGCCTATTTTATATTATCGGAGAATTCTTTATATGATCGATATACTATCAATCAAAACTTGCTTTCATACATCATATGAATCTACTGATACGGAATGTCGAGCAAAGGATGTGACTACCTACCAAATTACAATCTTATAGACTCAGCCCAAAAGAAGAGAGAAAAGTTGCTTGCTAGCGATCTCCTCACCTACATGGTATATGGATTAAGGACTCAAAGTTTTGAATAGATGACCTATGTGACTGATGGCACTCAGTAAAAAAATGAGTGGAAAGCTATTCTTCCATGTTTTGAAATATCTGGTTTGAAAGGACAAGGCAAATAAAGCTAAAAATAAGCTAAAGAGGGTAGCATCTCACTCTGATATACGTATTAACCCAGAAGCAAAGAAAGAGTAAGACAGTTTCAAATGGACATGAGCCTGGTCAAGATTCAACATACTATTTATTGTAAGCCTCAACGCTTGAGGCGCTTACTCCTATCCCTTTCTTTTGAAAACAATTTAGTGTAGCAAGGATGGGGCCAGACCACGCCACCTCTCTAAACTACGGTATCGAGGTTGACAATCCACTGTGACCTCGCTTACTAGGAATGTGGGACTTTCCTAGGATCAACCCGACATAGGGTATATCCACACTAGCAAAAGGGATTGAATTAAATCACTATTTCATGGAAGGCCAATTATGGTTTACGAAAGCTCGAAATCTATAAACAATCTATTATCATATGTGGCTTCGGCTTCAACAAATCATACATCTACTCACAGAACCCTAGAATTATGGACATGTGACAATAATGGTAAGGGGGAAGCAGAAGGATACCAAATGGGTGTATGCCATTTCGGGAAGGGAAAGCGTTTAGGATAATTAATGGATTCACCCCTTTTGTTTTGTATGTTTCAATCTTTCATATGTCTACTCGTCGTGGAAGTCTATATGGATTTCAATCTAGACTTGATGCCGACTGCTAAGATTACTACGGTGGTTATAAAGACCTTGACTTAGGCTTCACTTCATCACCTGCTTGGGCTTTCTCTTATTCTTCATAGTTTGAGGATTCAGTATAGCCTCCCTCGGAATAGTATTCCTTTATTTTTGTAGACATGGAAATCTTTAAGCGGTTCTGCTATGACTTTTGAAAAGAAGAATAAGATAAGGGGGACGATCCTAAAAAAGTATGCTAAGTGAACGCCTAGAAGAGATCTCTCTTTAAAGCCTTAGCTCAAGCACCTGTACGGATGGAGGACGACATAGAAACTATGACTCGCTCTGCTATCTTAAACGAGTGGGTCTACGACTTCTCTCTGGTTAAGCATATTTCTTAAACCCACCAGCCAATCCTTAGCAAGTACTTTATTCAAATACCTCTTCTGGATCTGGACCGGAATGCTATCTCAGCCAATCCTATACCTTTGATCCTTTTACTAAAGGATCAAAGGTATAGGATTGATTGAAAAAGGTCGTTACTCTCCCTTATGACGTGTCTTTCTGTCTGCACGTCTATGGCTTGTGATCCAGACTCCTACCCTTACTCTGTTCGTGATAGTCCATTATCCATGAGTAGTCATTCCCTACGCATATTAGTGTAGCTCGCTATAATGCCTCTATCTCTTATTGTGGGCTAATGGGGTCCGTATCCACTTCTTTCGCTTCAGAGTCAGCAGCCTCATCCGCGGCGGAACCAGACTGCATCTCCTAAAAACTATGACTATGATTCGAGGTGGGTTCAAATGTGAGCTCAGCTAAAAAAATGTTAGGCCTTTAAGTGCCCTAAGATTCGTGGCACTGTTGATGCAACAGGGAGCTGACCCATTGCCAATGATAATCAAAGTGGCCTAACCTTATCCTCTCATTTCATGGTTTGCATCTTTAACAGTTTTTTAAAAAACCTCTATTTTTCTTTTTCGCTATTCCTAAGCTAGATTAGCGATGCAACTATTTGATAGATATGTGTCTTTTCCAATCATGAATTGACCAGTACTAGTAATACTTTTATTATTCTATTATGAATCCAGAGAGAAACATGTTACTCGACATTACGTACCAATTGCTTGAAGCAACCGGTTAAGCTGAAGTTTTTTGGCTTATATAAAGAAAATGGAGAGAGCAACCACAAAGGGGAGAGTGAGGGAGGCAGCTTTGGAATCCACCCCGCCTTTTGATTTAGGCAATTCAATATCCGTATAGCTTATGAATTCATGGCAGCTCAGTTAATAGCTCTTTTTCATCAACATAAGATGTTGACTGGTATTTTTGGCATTATCCACCAGCTCGCTGGTGAGGTATCTTTTGAGAGCCAAGGACGTGGGTACGAGGTATCCTTTAGGACCCTTCCACTTCTAGCTCTGCTGCTGTTTATTTGTTTGCAAGAAAAAGACTCCGCTGAAGTCGTTCGTTCTCAATTGTGAGTTCCCCGGTGGCCACTCTCCAGTTGTTGTTCACCATTCTAAAACAATGACAATCTTTACCCTATATGGTAGGCATCATCGCATATTCTGTTTCCTTCTTTTCCTTTTTCTAAAAATTGGATATGAAGATCAATGTTGAAGAGAAGCAGGCTTGATGCCAGAAAGATAGAAGGGGCTAGTCTGCACTCAACGGGGCTAAGAAAGGCTTGAGCCTTAGGGTCAGCTTTAGCTCTTAAAAAAGCCATAGCATACTTTTAAGGGCTGGGTAAACTTGGCGCTTATAGAGTACCACAGCCTCCACGACCCATGTTTTTATTTGATGAGCCTGACCAATAGTAGCAACCGGGTCATATCTGTGCTGTGACCTTATGAACCGTGTCAGAATGAGCCTGCAGTTTTTAGCTTTTTTCTTAAATGCTTGATAGACGGTTTTGAATTTGAATCTTCCCCTACTTTCAACGCATCATGAGCAGATTCACCTTTTTCCCTCTACAACTCTCATACACCGAACAACCAATTTGTTCGGGGATGCTGCATTTGCAAATCACAAACTACGTCGATCTTCGTCTTTTTATAAGTCTTAGTCCTTGTCTGCTAGACACGGGAGCTTACTGTAGCCATTGCTTGCTTCGATTTGCAAGATAGCAGCTTACAGTTACAGATCATAGGTTTATTTCCTTTCACATGAACAATGTATGGTTTCCTTGCAAAGTCCTTCCGCTGCATGATTGATTTCATTTTCAGGCCTGAGACGTAGCCGATACATACAATAGGCTACGGTTCGATCATCCGCAACAAAAGAAACGGGAGCTGTTGAGAGGTTCCATATTGCCGAGCCGAAGGGAAGCACTTTTGTACGTGATCGTAGTATGTCACGTCGTCTCGTCCCCGCTGCATTGAAGAGTACCTATGCACTATGTTCCGGTTCACTGATAAGGAGGATAGAGTTGGGGTGGGGGTCTACGATGTGATACTCAAGTATGACCCGGGGAGATACATGCTAACTATGGGTAGGAAGCGGGAACCCTTATGTAAATAACTTCGGGGGGTTACAGATCTCTTATACTACCATCGATCGACAGAGCGGAACGACCAGAAAAAGAAGTGAAGTTAGAAAGCCGTATGATAGGTGGTAACTATCTTGTACGGTTCGGGGGGTAATCGGCGTACTCCGATCAGTGGGGGGGAATCTTTGGCTCTATCGAACATACAGGGAATTGGAGGTAGCATTCCACCGATGTTAAGTCATGGACTGGTTTCTTCAGCCCTTTTTCTATGTGTTGGTGTTCTATATGACCGACATAAGACTCGACTTGTTAGATATTACGGAGGTTTAGTGAGCACCATGCCGAATCTCCCTACCATTTTCTTCTCTTTTACTTTGGCCAATATGAGTTCACCTGGTACTAGCAGCTTTATCGGGGAATTTCCCATCTTAGTAGGAGCTTTCCAAAGAAATAGCTTAGTAGCCACATTAGCAGCGCTTGGGATGATTTTAGGCGCGGCGTATTCCCTTTGGCTATATAATCGTGTGGTTTCTGGAAATTTAAAACCCGATTTCCTCCATAAATTCTCCGATTCAAATGGCAGAGAAGTTTCCATATTTATACCTTTTCTTTTTGGAGGGGCGACCGTCCGTTGAACTACCAAAGAAAAAAGGGTAAACCAATGTGATCATGACATTGTAGGTGCTTGCGATCGGACGGATGCGACTTCCCTCAGTTGGTTTGGGTGGCATAGCCCGTTGCAGAAGTCCCCCCTTTTTTTGATCCATTTCTTTAGTCTTTAGGAAGCCAAAGCTTTACTTTACTAAAAAGGCTCGCGCAGGGGCGCTCACTTTTTTTGGCTAAGCCGTCTCTCTTTCTGGGTGGGACCGAGAGAAAGAAAGGACGGGGGGCAACCATGCATGGTACTTCTCGACCGTGTCTCCGAGGGACAGTTGAACGAGCGACTCATGAATGCTGCCGGGTTGGACGAGCCAATAACTCGAACGCGTTCGGTCTGTTTTTTGAGCAAGAATCACAGCGTTACCTTACCTTCACCACGATACGGACTCCAAGTTCTTATGGCGGAGCACGAGGGGATTAATCATCAATATGATGATGGGAATGGAAACCAGAAGCACGACCGGGGTCTTCGTGATCCAAGATAATAAAACATGAACTGATGCTAAATGACGTAAAGCATGAGCTAACTCTTTTCCTTTCCTTAATGCTCTTAAAAAATGTACAATCTCACAATGTCGGTGCTTCATTCCATTACTAAAACAGCGGATCCCGCGCTTATGTATTAATTACTATATTTTTTAGTTTCTGTTATATGGGTAACTTGCACCTACATGTACTTTTTTCTTCTTATAGCTTCGCTACCACTAACCACTAACAAGGAACACCCACACGACACGTCAAGGTAAAGTGCTTACTGCAAGTAAAGTGCTTTGCCATTTCGTTCACCGGAGGGGCTGTGTATGATGTTGAGCTCCAGTCTTCTGTTCCTGCTATCCCTTATCCCGCTGCATCTTAGTTTCCATTGATTTCCATTCTTTGTTTCGAGTGCTCTTTCTTTCGCTGCCAAGATACTTTCTTTCTATTCTTCCTTCATTTTATTGTTCTGGTACTTATTCCTATTTTTATTACAGCTTGAAACCTCCCTTTTCTTTTTGTGATATCCACATCTTTTCTTTCTTCTTCTTTTATTTTTTTCCTAACTTCTTTTTCCTTCCCTTCTGCCCCTAAATTTGTCTTTATTATTTATGTTTCCCTTTCCTTAATTTTAGCTTCTAGGATTATTGGCCAAGAGGCATAGTCCTTTTCCTTTTTCCCTTTCCTTCTATAAACAAGTATTTTCTTGTGTTCTGTCAGAACATAGGCTTTAACTTCTTCCTATTCCTCTCCAAGTTCTCTCTTTTTGAGTTTCAAACTTCTTTTTTTAGTGGTATTCTTGCTACCTCGAGGAGGCCTACTTTTTCTATGTTTAATGCATCTCATCCCCTCGTGTATAGTAGGCTCATTTTCAAGGATCGCGATGCTTTTCCCATCTCAGTATTTCTTTCGTACGGGTTAATTTTCTTTCCTCTAAAAACTTTATTTATTTCTATAATAGCATAAATTCCCTTCTTTTTCTCGGGCTGCGAACTGAAGACTAGGTTTACGTTTCCTTTCTTATCTTTAACTTATTTCTCATTTACTTCTACTTCTAACTCATTGTACCTAATCTCAAATTTCCTTTCTCTCATGAGTTCCGTTATGTTTTCCGGTGAGTCTAGAATCCTTTTTTGCTCTTCCGATGTATACCCCGCTACTTTGCACCTCTGCTTTACTCTTCGTAAAATACATCCATATAGAGAGGAAGGAAAGGATTGGGAATGCTTCCCAAAAAGGTAGTTTACTTGCTTACTTGTTAAGGATGACTTGGTTGCTTTCTTTTTTGATATGCCCATACTATTCTTCCATTGTTTCGATAGGTCCCGGGATCAATACAAAAAAACCTATGAATTAGAGTAGAGCAGTTGACGTTGGATTATTTCGAATTGATCGAAAGAAAGACGAATGGGTGTAGCGAAGAAAAGAAATAGAATCGGAGTGCTATTTACATGTACATCTACATATAAATACATGTAAATATATGTAGATACAAATTATAGATTGATCTATATCAATCCCATATCTTCATACAATGGATAGTGTGGTAGAAAGGTGCATCTAGTTCTTTCTACCATACTATCTATTGTATTGGATCTATATACCGCTGATTCAATCCAGTCCACTCATTTCATTTAAGATTTGGAATTGTAATCCCTTTCATTTCTTTAATCATTGATAAGAACTAATAAATAACTCCACTTTCATTCAAATGAATCATTTTTACTTAATTTACTATACTAAAAAAAAGTAGAAAGTAGAATAAACAGTGTAGTAGCGAAAAATGCTCGTTACTTCCATAATCTCATCATCTTGTTTTTTCTTCGTATATTCCTTTCCAGTCTCGAATCACAAGAAGTTGGAGTGGATCTTTGATCTTTTATTAATATTTCGTTCCTTAGACTGGGATGCATACATCAAGAATCAAGTGTGCAATTCATTTTTTTGATAAGATAGATCGATTGTCCCCAATTATTCATATAGGTTCCAAAATCGGAGCTAGAATAAAAGGTAGGTTGAATCTGAAAAGTACTCTGTCGGGGTAACAATGTTAAGTTAATTGCGTATCGTAAAAAAACTGTTGTGCTCCCAGGAAAAAAAATGGATTGACTCTATTCGATGGATCAGGAACAATCGAAAAAAGCCAGACCAGTATGCTATCTCTTTCTCTTTGAATCCTGAATATGGTGATACCCCCGACTGGCCGATCCCCGGGAACTCTCACGCATGATCGTGTGAAGCGTGGCTCTCCGTCTGGGGGCTTCTTAGAGGAGTGCTCCGATAGGTATCTGTGGGTGTCACCCCAAAGAGTTGGGACCGGACCCACACCCATGAGATGGGAATTGGAGCTAACAATTGGTATCAGAGCCAATTTTATTTTCGAACCAAGATATTGTTTTCGATCCTCCTGTATGTATGATTGTGTAGGCACGATTTAAATTGTCTGTATGATGTTTTTGTATGTATATATTTTTTTTAATTTACAAAAAACATGATTGATCGTTAATTATATGGTACTGTGGATTTAGGGTTTATGGGTTGTATAATAATAATAATTATTATTATTATTATTTTTTACTTAAATTGTATAGTAAAAAAAAATGTAACCTATATTGAAGACCAAGAAAAATCACGAAGAAGGATTCATGAGATGAATCAGAGTGACCTGAAGAGACTGGAAGACTCGGAAATTACAAGAAGACCAAGGAATGCCTTGGGGGTATTATTGTAATTTTAGATTCTATTTTTTTAGGTTAAATAATCCACAGCACTCGGTTAATTCATGTATGCTTTATATTACATGATGATAAAAGTATTGTCATGCAAACGTATGTCATTTAGATTATAAGTGCCTACACAAATATATTTAATATGTCATACATGCATCATAGCCTGATATTTTATGTATTTTTTTAATGTGATTAAAATGTGTAAATACATAAATTGGCTATGAAAATGAGATTAGTTTTTTAATTGTTAAAAAAACTTGGTTATTCTCATTAATATTAATCTAGTTATTAAAGAGTTTAATAAGTTAGATTAATAGGATCATTTATAGTAATTATGATTAATTTGATTAATTGCCTAATTATAAATGAACCGAAAATCGTGTTAGGGTTTTAATAGTTAAAACTTGGTAAACACTTTCATAATAATCTGATCTTAGTAAATAGTTTACAAAGATTTAGATTACTCACTAATAGATTAGATTTTTAATAATTTATCAGTTAATTATAACTTGTTTCTAATAATGAATTAGTTAATGCACTAGGTAACTTGATTAAAGTTAGCCGTTTGATCCTATAGAGTCTAGGTGCATTAACGGATAATAGAAAACCCTAGTTTTAAAATAGTGAGTGAGAAAGGGATAAATGACATATATATCCTGCGGTCTCCATCATTAGTTCAACACCGTGAGATCCGAGTAGGGTCTCGTGACGGCTTTGCTTTCGTCCTCCCTAAAGAGGGTTTCCACAAAGGTTAATACCAAGGTTGACTTCCTAACGGATAGGATTTCTGAGGGTATTTCGGGATTGACCGACCCTACGACAGCAATTCTCGAGTTAAGCTCGTGAGATCTGAAATGGTGGGTTACACTCACAAAGGTTTTGATTAAGTTTGTTAAGTAATAACCTGACTGAATAAACGATGGTTGAATGATATGGAATAAGAGTTATTCTAGAATATCATTTGATTGAGAATGTCTCGGTCCAACATACAAAGATTTGACCGACCCTAAGGCGACACTTTTTTGTGGTATGTTAGATTGTCGTAGTATAGTAACTATTATTAGGGTAGTTCTAGTTCGTTAAACATGTTCATGCAGTATGTTTAAATTTATACCAAATCACTTGCACTTGTTTTAAATAAATGACTGAATGAATGTTTTATTTATTTCAGCAATGTCTTCTGCAATACTTCAATTCTCGCAAACGGCAAATTAACTGATGATAACTATACTAAGTGGAAACTTAATATTAATGCAATTTTGGTCACCAAAGACCTCAAGTTTGTGCTTACGGAGGAATGTCCTTCAGTGCCTACTGCCAATGCCACATGAACTGTTCGTGAGGCATACCAGCGATGGGTCTCATCTGATGAGAAGGCCCGAACATATTTGTTAGCATCTATGATAGACGTGCTTGTCACAAAGCACGAAGCAATGACTTCAGCATTCGAAATCATGGAGTCATTGCAAGCTATGTTTGGGCAGCCCTCCGAGCAAAAGCGACATGAAGCTGTTCATTCCGCTATGCTTGCTCGCATGAAATAAGAAACTTCAGTTCAGGAATATGTCCTGAGCATGATGTCCTACTTCAACAGGGCAGAAGTCAATGACGGGGACATTGACGAACCCAGTCAATTGAGCATCATACTGACGACTTTTCCGAAGAGTTTCGATCAGTTTAAAAGTAACTACGGGATGAACAAGTTAAAGTTCAGTCTTACACAGTTGCTCAATGAGCTCGCTACCTTTGAGTCCTTGATTAAGGACAACAAAGGCAAGACCGGTGAGGAAAATGTTACCGAACCATCTTTCTCTAATAATAAGAAAAGGAAGAGGTCCAATGGGAAGGAAAAGAATAAGCCCAAACCCAAGAAAGCCCATAGCAATGGCGCATCCACTGACCAAGGCAAGGGAAAATGTTTCCATTGCGATAAGGTCGGACACTGGAAGAGGAACTGTCCTTAATATCTGGAAGAGGCTACCGAGAAGAAGAAAACGAAAGGTAAATATGATTTACTTGTCCTTGAATATTGTTTAGCCGAAGATGATTCTTCACCCTGGATAGTTGATTTGGGGGCCACTAATCATGTTTGTTCTTCTTTACAGTGGACTGATTCTTGGACACCGCTAGAGGAAGAAGCCTTCTCAATACGTGTGAGGTCAGGGGATGTCGTGTCGGCATGAGCAGTGGGCGTAATTAGATTACGTTTTTGTAATAATTATATATTGTTGGACAATGTATTTTATATTCCTGGATTTAAACGGAATTTGATTTTCGTTTATAAGTTGTTATAACAAAAATATTATGTTTCTTTTAATAATAAGTCTGTTATTATTGGAAAGAATGGTCTGAATATTTTTTCAGGAATTAATGAAAACAACATTGTATGTGTTAAGACCGTTAATACATACTACAATGTTCAACACTGAAATGTTTAAGGTTGAAAAACCAAAAACTAAACGACATAAGATTTCTCCAGATAATGACACATATCTCTGGCATCTAAAGCTTGGTCATATCAACCTTGACCGGATAGACAGATTAGTAAAAAACAGACCTTTAAGTGAGTTAAAGGTTGACACCTTACCTGTCTACGAATCTTTTCTGGAAGGTAAGATGACTAAGAGACCTTTTACTGGAAAATGGCTTAAAGATAAAGAACCACTAGAGCTTATACATATAGACATCTACGAACCAATAAATGTTAAAGCTAGGGTGGTTATGAGTATTATATCACCTTTATAGATGACTACTCAAGATACGGATACGGATACATCTACCTGATGTAACGAAAGTCGGAAACATTTGAAAAGTTCAAAGAATTCTGAGCTAAAGTTAAGAATCAATTAGATAGGACTATCAAGTCTCTATGATCGAATCATGGAGGTGAGTACCTTGACCAAGAGTTTGAAAACTTCATGGTCGAGCATGGGATAGTTTCCCAACTCACAGCTCCCGGTACACCTCAGCAAAATGGTGTAGCGGAGAGGAGAAATAGAACCCTAATAGAAATGGTGAGATCTATGATTAGTTTCTCATCATTACCAAATTTCTTCTAGGGATGTGCGTTACAAACAGCAGCATACATTTTGAATGTAGTGCCATCCAAATATGTTCCTAAGACTCCCATAGAGTTGTGGAATGGTCGTAAAACTAATTTGTGATATTTCCGTATATAGGGGTGTCCAGCACACGTGCAGAAGAACAAAACTGGAAAGCTAGACTCCAAGTCTGTTGTCTGCCTGTTTGTAGAATACTCCAAGGAGACCAGAGGTGGACACTTCTATAGTCCCGAAGATAACAAAGTATTTGTATAAAAAAATGCAACGTTTCTTAAGGATAATTACATTAGTGACCATAAACCTCGTTCCAAGATTGTATTAAATGAGTTGGAGCCTGGTGAGCCTGGTGAGACTAGTGCTTCATCAACAAGAGTTGTTGATCCACAAACATCTGAGAGTCAGATGGTTCCTGATCAGGATACACTACCACCTAGGCATAGTGAGAGGGTTGTGAGACAACCTGAAAGTTATTTAGCTATACGTGAGGGACAAGGTGTTGTTTCTGCTGATAGTGTGGATGATCCATTGACATTTAAGAATGCAATGGAAGATCCTGATAAAGAGGAATGACTTTAAGCTATGAATCTCGAGATGAAGTCCATATACTTTAACTCAGTCTGGGATCTTATAGATTTACCGGATGGGGTAAAACCCATAGGGTGTAAGTGGATCTACAAGAGAAAGAGAGGAGTAGACGGGAAGGTAGAGACCTTCAAGGCAAGGCTAGTGGCCAAGGGTTATACCCAGAAATAAGAGGTTGATTATGAAGAGACCTTCTCGCCAGTAGCCATGTTTAAGTCTATTAGGATTCTCTTATCCATTGATGCCTATTTCGATTATGAAATTTGGCAAATGGACGTCAAGACCGCATTCTTGAATGGCAATCTTGATGAGAGCATCTATATGATGCAACCAGAGGGATTCGTGTCTCCAGATCAAGAGCAAAAGGTTTGCAAGCTGTAAAGGTCCATCTATGGACTTAAGCAAATATCTAGATCTTGGAACATTACGTTTGATGATGTGATCAAAACCTATGGCTTCGAGCAGAACGTCGATGAGCCTTGTGTCTACAAGCACATCATTGATAAGAAAGTAGTTTTCTTGGTCCTATACGTAGATGATATCCTACTCATTTGGAATGATGTGGGAGTGTTGTGTAATGTAAAGGGCTAGCTGGCTAGCCAATTCCAAATGAATATTTGGGAGAGGCAAGTTATGTTCTAGGGATCCAACTTATAAGGGATCTTAAGAACAAACTTATAGCACCGTCTCAGGCATCATATATCGATAAGATTCTTGTGCGATTTTCGATGCAGAACTCCAAGAAAGGTAATTTACCTTCCAGGCATGGAGTTCACTTGTCTAAGAAACAGTGTCCTAAGACACCTCAAGGAGTTGAGGATATGAGATGTGTACCCTATGCATCGGCATTAGGTAGTCTCATGTACGCTATGTTATGCACGAGACCGGACATCTGCTATGTAGTGGGAGTAGTCAGCAAATACCAGTCTAACCCAGGATTGGATCATTGGGTTGCTGTCAAGACTATTCTCAAGTTTCTTCGGAGAATGAGAAATTATATGCTAGTGTATTCCGGAGAGGATTTGATCCCGTTAGGATACACGAATTCTGATTTCCAGTCAGACAAGGATTCTAGAAAATCCACATTTGGATCAGTATTCACCCTGGGTGGTGGAGCCATTGTATGGAGAAGTATCAAGCAATCTTGCATTGCTGACTCCACCATGGAAGCAGAATATGTGGCCGCTTGTGAAGCTGCTAAAGAGGCTGTTTGGCTCTGTAAGTTCTTGAGTGATATGGATGTTATTCTAGATCTGGATAGGCCCATCATACTTTATTGTGATAACAGTGGTGCTGTGACTAATTCTAAAGAACCAAGAAGCCACAAAGAGAGAGAATATAGAGAAAGTATTATCTCATTAGAGAGATAGTGCAGAGAGGAGATGTGATCGTCACTAAGATAGCCTCAAAAGACAATCATGCTGATCCATTTACGAAGACCTTACGACTAAAGTGTTTTTAGGTCACCTAGATGGTCTAGGGTTACAAGACATGCCTTACATGCTTTAGTGCAAGTGGGAGATTGTTGGGGATTATGCCCTAAATATGTAACTTGTAAATGGATTTATGAAGTAAATAAAAAGAAAAGTTCAATTCATTCTTGTTATGTTATTTATTTTATAAACTTGTGCATATATTAAACATCCAAGATTGTCAGATGTAATCTCGAACTGTGTATATGAGTGTCATATACGGATGGATACAGTAAGAGATGTGCAATCTAAAGAGTCCGTAGATAGCAAATAAAGTTTGGTACTTTATTTGTGGTTAATCTATAGCTGCGGTCCATTCCGTAATGTACAGTGATTCTATCCTGAATCATTCATATGAGATATGAGAATGGAGGCACCTTGTATGATGTGATCATATAGGACTGGGCCATGATCTATATGAATCTCACACCAAGATCCGTTTACCGATGAGATTCATATATATCAACTAATGATGGCTATATATGGGTGATCTTAATCCTGAGTGTCTTATCGACTCCTTCAGGTTAGATCGTGGTCTTTGATATACCATGGGTGAGGTCAGATGCATTTCCTGATCAATATACTCCGTATGTTGGGATTGCGGTTTGGCTTGTGGTTGGGAAGGTTTGTACACAATAGTGGAATCTACTCATTCTTGTGAGAAGTAGATGGTAGTTCCCTTAAGGATTGATTCAGGGCTTGGACAATATGAGCGATCTCCTAATTTCGTGAGAAAATATGATTTATTGTCCATTAGAGAATCAATGGTACTTAAAGGATATATGTAATTAGAGGGTTATAACTGACATTATGACCCAGCTCTAATTATGAACTATTGTGGAGGTTCACACCATATGTAATTGCTATATCGATGGACACCGAGTTGTATCGGTCTGTGTAAAAACGTCTGTAGTTGAGAGAGTGCAGCTTCGGGTTTTTAGTGGAATAACACTGGAGTTAATATTCAAGAAATATTAATTAAAAAGTTTAATTAATGATTCCGAGGATTATTGGAGCTCAAAATACCGTGGGTCCATTAAGTCCCCTTGCTAGTCGGTTCGATTTAGGTAACAAGGGTCACGATTAATTAATTGAATT